>CM074720.1:6426781-6469281 GCA_037306005.1 Rhinophrynus dorsalis | reverse complement strand
CCCTGAACTCCAAGGGAATTGTTATTACTTCTCCTATAGAACTGCTTCATTCCTAAGTGTGTGTGGCCCAAGGAGCGAAACGCGTTAGGAGGGATAATGTTCAGATCCGCCAACGCAGTTCATTTTCTATGCTAAGGTTTTATCCAGTGCCACTTAGTGTGTGTGAGGGGGGTATAGCTTAAACTATCATGTTAATAACATTGCCCCCCCAATATATTTCTAACCTGGCGATACACAAAGTCTTACTGTCTTTAAAGGGATAGTAATGCTTGTTTATAACCAATTATAATATTACTAGTTGAACAGCCCGTTACACGGGCCACAGTGCCTCTGGCAGCCGGTCGCGGGGCAGTCACGCGCGGCAGAGACTGCCCGCGCCACTGCTAATACAGAGCTGGACGCTCCTTCGGAGCGCCCAGCTCTGTATCAGCCGCGGCGCGGGCAGTCTGTACTGCGCATGACTGCCGCTCGCGCAGCAGTGTCTACTGCGCATGTCGGGCGTTACACACAACTTAGCGAATTATTATATAGGATACACATTAGTAGTACAATGAGCTATGTCCCATCTCTCAAACATTTATAGTTTGAGAGATCGAAACATCTAAAGTTCCTCCCTCCGGGCCGTTTCACAGAAGTCTGCCCTCTAGCTGAGAGAAACAGATTCTGGTCCTGGGACCATCCTGCGGCTCTTCAGCAGAGCCAAAATAGCGCGTTACAGAAATAAATACTCCATTGAAACAGTCTACAAAGTGTGTCTGGTTTGTATACCGCTCCAGTGAAGTGTTTATTAAGATAGTGGCATTTCGGCTCTGCTGAAGAGCCGCAGGATGGTCCCAGGACCAGAATCTGCTTATCTCAGCTAGAGGGCAGACTTCTGTGAAACGGCCCGGAGGGAGGAACTTTAGATGTTTCGATCTCTCAAACTATAAATGTTTGAGAGATGGGACATAGCTCATTGTACTGCTAATGTGTATAATATTAAAATTGGTTATAAACAATCATTACTATCCCTTTAAGCTCAATAAGTTTGCGTTTAGTGCTGAAAAAACACTTCATTCGCCTGCATTGGGCAGCACAGAGCTTACAAGAGAAGCTCTGTGCGCCTGCGCGGTCAGAAACCTCCGTTAACTTAAGGTAACCAATGAGCGTCACCACCATTGCCGGCAGTGAATGGGACAGGCAGCGCAGACTCAGCGGCACATTTCCTCTAAGATGTCTGCTCTGTTTGTCCGCTGGTTCCTGTCGATCATGTGTTTTTTCCGCAATAACGCGGGAGTAGAAATATATAGGGGGGCAATGTTATTAGCATGGTAATTCCGCTTTAAGTATATCTATATTACTACTACTGCGTGTTTATTATTATATATAGATAATATCATTTATTTTTCTCATGTCTATTCAACTGAGTAAAACATATGTTCTACCACTGCCCCGTGATGTTTTATTTAAAAGTTAATGAAGCTCAATCTTGCATTCTTTTGTCTGCAGTACCATCCATGGCCTGACATTTTATGGTGGCACTGTTGCTACACCATCCTATGGACAGCTCTGGTCAGTTGACCATAAACCTCCATAGCATGGTGTAGCAACAGCGCCACTGTATAGTTTTAGATCATGGATGGTACTGCACCCAAAAAAAAAATACACGTTTGAGCTGCAATAACTTACAAATAAAGCACCTCTTATCAGTGGGGGTGCCTTTGTTTGACTCAGCAGGATATACCCTGCAATTTTTATGCAGTCAGTATTGATAGTTACTATCCCTATATGGTGCAAATGGTGTAAAGGGGAGAATTTTAGGTATAACTACAGGATTCAATAGGTTCTAGTTATGTATCTGTTCAAATCATTTTATGCCGCAAAAAGTTTGCCCCTCCAGTGGCTAGTTACTTCACTGTTACCCTCATTGTTAGAGAAGGAATTGGGGATCCCCTACATCATTACAGGACGCCCCAACTTCCATCCTCCCCATTGTCCAAGACCTTGTCAGTCATTGGTGCCCACATGATAATCTGTGATACATGTGTCGTCTAGGAAGGTGTATTACCCACAGTACAGCTAGTGGTTCGCAACTATTTGTGCTCAAAGCACCCCTAAGATTCAGTCTGGAATTTTTGGGGAGCCCCTAATAATTTTATTGTATGGGACAAAGGTGCAACGAAGGATGCAAATATACAAGTATATAGTTATTTTATTGTCATATCCAGAATAACAAAGCAAAACGTATCCTAAATCTGCCTCTAATGCAATATTCACATATCTGTCAACATCTTTATAGAAGATCGTGGCACCCTAAGTGGATGACCGAGGCTCCCCAAAGTACAGCGGCACCGTGGTTGTGACACACGCCTGGGATTAGTCTAGATTCAGATCCCACACATGGGGGGATAAACCCAAGGATTACGCAAGCTGGGCTCCTATTTGCTTTGGTTGGTTTTTATGTACGTGCACTCGTTGATTGGTCCTAAAACTTCTATTTGGCTCCTAAAAGTTCTCTCTGGCTCCAGACTTCCTCACATCTTTGTTCGCCCCTGACGCACGGTGATTCACCCCTTGGCTGGCAGCAGATTGGAACACAATCAGGAAGATTGGTCTCATTGTAAGGACTGGTAACGTGGTGGGGCCGGTGCTGATCTCATTGTAAGGACTGGTAACGTGGTGGGGCCGGTGCTGATCTCATTGTAAGGACTGGTAACATGGTGGGGCCGGTGCTGATCTCATTGTAAGGACTGGTAACGTGGTGGGGCCGGTGCTGATCTCATTGTAAGGACTGGTAACGTGATGGGGCCGGTGCTGATCTCATTGTAAGGACTGGTAACGTGGTGGGGCTGGTGCTGGTCTCCCTGTGAGGACTGGTAACGTGGTGGGGCCGGTGCTGATCTCATTGTAAGGACTGGTAACGTGGTGGGGCCGGTGCTGATCTCATTGTAAGGACTGGTAACTTGGTGGGGCCGATGCTGATCTCATTGTAAGGACTGGTAACTTGGTGGGGCCGGTGCTGGTCTCATTGTAAGGACTGGTAACGTGGTGGGGCTGGTGCTGGTCTCCCTGTGAGGACTGGTAACGTGGTGGGGCCGGTGCTGATCTCATTGTAAGGACTGGTAACTTGGTGGGGCCGGTGCTGATCTCATTGTAAGGACTGGTAACTTGGTGGGGCCGATGCTGATCTCATTGTAAGGACTGGTAACTTGGTGGGGCCAGTGCTGGTCTCATTGTAAGGACTGGTAACTTGGTGGGGCTGATGCTGGTCTCGTTGTAAGGACTGGTAACTTGGTGGGACTGGTGCTGGTCTCATTGTAAGGACTGGTAAGATGGTGGGGATGGTGCTGGTCTCATTGTAAGGACTGGTAACGTGGTGGGGCCGGTGCTGGTCTCATTGTAAGGACTGGTAACTTGGTGGGGCCGGTGCTGATCTCATTGTAAGGACTGGTAACTTGGTGGGGCCGATGCTGGTCTCGTTGTAAGGACTGGTAACGTGGTGGGGCCGGTGCTGATCTCATTGTAAGGACTGGTAACTTGGTGGGGCCGATGCTGGTCTCGTTGTAAGGACTGGTAACGTGGTGGGGCCGGTGCTGATCTCATTGTAAGGACTGGTAACTTGGTGGGGCCGATGCTGATCTCATTGTAAGGACTGGTAACGTGGTGGGGCCGGTGCTGATCTCATTGTAAGGACTGGTAACTTGGTGGGGCCGGTGCTGATCTCATTGTAAGGACTGGTAACGTGGTGGGGCCGATGCTGGTCTCGTTGTAAGGACTGGTAACGTGGTGGGGCCGATGCTGGTCTCATTGTAAGGACTGGTAACTTGGTGGGTCCGATGCTGATCTCATTGTAAGGACTGGTAACTTGGTGGGGCCGATGCTGATCTCATTGTAAGGACTGGTAACTTGGTGGGGCCAGTGCTGGTCTCATTGTAAGGACTGGTAACTTGGTGGGGCTGATGCTGGTCTCGTTGTAAGGACTGGTAACTTGGTGGGACTGGTGCTGGTCTCATTGTAAGGACTGGTAAGATGGTGGGGATGGTGCTGGTCTCATTGTAAGGACTGGTAAGATGGTGGGGATGGTGCTGGTCTCATTGTAAGGACTGGTAATGTGGTGGGGCCGGTGCTGGTCTCATTGTAAGGACTGGTAACGTGGTGGGGCCGGTGCTGGTCTCATTGTAAGGACTGGTAACGTGGTGGGGCTGGTTCTGATTTCAATGTAAGGACGTAACGTGGTGGGGCCGCTGCTGATTTCAATGTAAGGACATAACGTGGTGGGGCCGGTGCTGATCTCGTTGTAAGGACTGGTAATGTGGTGGGGCCGGTGCTGGTCTCATTGTAAGGACTGGTAACGTGGTGGGGCTGGTGCTGATTTCAATGTAAGGACGTAACGTGGTGGGGCCGCTGCTGATTTCAATGTAAGGACATAACGTGGTGGGGCCGGTGCTGATCTCGTTGTAAGGACTGGTAATGTGGTGGGGCCAGTGCTGATTTCAATGTAAGGACGTAACGTGGTGGGGCCGCTGCTGATTTCAATGTAAGGACATAACGTGGTGGGGCCAGTGCTGATCTCATTGTACGGACTGGGTAAATGCCAGGTAAAGGGACAGTGTAACGACACTTCCCAAAACCCTTCACTAGACAGGTGGAAGTAGGGCACACCGACTTCCCTCCAGAACACTGGAGGACTACAAAGAGCGAGAACACCTCTCCAACAGGAGATGACTAGGCTACGGATAGGCCCTAGACACTAGGGAACCTGACAGGCAATGGTGACTGCCCCTAGATGGCTAGTGGTAACCGACAGACAGAGGTGACAGACCCTAGAACACTAGGGGATATAACCGGCTACCCAGGATAGGCCTCAGATGGACAACAGACTAGGCAACAAGCACACGTACTGCCAGGAAGCAGTAGCGCAGTAGCGGCAAGCTAGTAAACCAAGGGAGGAAGGCAGCCAGGCCTGGGTAGACCGTAGGTGGTAAGTCAACCTGAGTCGGGAGCGCAGCGGAGCAAGTGTCAACCAAAGCCAGAAGGTATTGTAGTAGGGAGCCAGGGGTCTCAGCCGAATCAGTTAGTCAGACAAAGCCAGAGGTCTCAGCCGGATCAGGTAGTCAGATGAAGCCAGAGGTCTCAGCCGGATCGGGTAGTCAGACGAAGCCAGAGGTCTCAGCCGGATCGGGCAGTCAGGCGAAGCCAGAGGTCTCTGCCGGATCGGGTAGTCAGACGAAGCCAGAAGTCTCAGCCAGAACGGAAGTCAGATGAATCCAGGACTCATACACAGGAATCAATAAACAGAACACAGACGCACAACGCTCAGGTACACCACTAAAGGGCAAAGGTGTATAGTAGGTCTGAGGCCTATAAGGCCTAGCATATGGGCAGAGACCACTAATCACCCTCCAGTGGCCTATAAGAATAGTGCATAGTATTTGAGCGACAGGTAAGGCAAGAACAATGTCTCTAGTATAACAGCATGCCACTGGAGGCAATCACGGACGCCGTGATAACTTATGTGGAGATTGCAGCGCCTCTGTGGAGATTGCTCCTCTGTGGAGATTGCAACACCTCTGTGGAGATTGTGCCTCTGTGGAGATTGCAGTGCCTCTCTTGCAGCACTTATGTGGAGATTGCAGCTCCTCTGTGGAGATTCTGCCTCAGTGGAGATTGCAGCACCTCTTTTGCAGCACTTATGTGGAGATAGCGCCTCTATGGAGATTTCAGCACCTCTCTTGAAGCACTTATGTGGAGATTGCAGCTCCTCTGTGGAGATTCTGCCTCAGTGGAGATTGCAGCACCTCTTTTGCAGCACTTATGTGGAGATAGCGCCTCTATGGAGATTTCAGCACCTCTCTTGAAGCACTTATGTGGAGATTGCAGCTCCTCTGTGGAGATTCTGCCTCAGTGGAGATTGCAGCACCTCTTTTGCAGCACTTATGTGGAGATAGCGCCTCTCTGGAGATTTCAGCACCTCTCTTGAAGCACTTATGTGGCGATTGCAGCACCTCTGTGGAGATTCTGCCTCAGTGGAGATTGCAGCACCTCTCTTGCAGAACTTATGTGGAGATTGCAACACCTCGCCTCTGTGGTGATTGCGCCTCTGTGGAGATTGCAGCACCTCTGTGGAGATTGCAGCGCTTGTGTGGAGATTGCAGCGCTGCTGGGTTAGGGACAAAGTGACAATAACAGCTGGAATCTATGCCCAGGGGAAGGTTAACACATTAAAGACCAGAGATGTGTTAATATTTCAAAGATCTCAGTCAACTCGTATTCACAGGTATGTTCATTCAGTGTATGGGAAGAGAGAGAAACACCATGAAACAGCCGAGTGTGCAATAGCAGAGTCCTGTGCTCTTATTTTAGCAGGGAGGTCTGTGCGTACATTCCCTTACTGACTTCTATTACTAATTTGGCTTAAAAGTCAGGTGATTAATGGACTCTCATGAATAAAAGAGAACAGTGAAAGGAAAAGCTTGGCAGTGTTTCTAGGTAATTAAGCCTAAGGGTATACTTGCCCTTTAAGGAGAATGTAAAACATGGCTGTTACCGTCCTGTAACCCTGTGAGAGCCAAGGGGTCCGCATTACAACCCTTTGGCACTCAAAGCGTTAAAGGAGTGCTAAACTTCAGTTATAAAATAAAACATAACCTGTGGGGCTTTAAAACAAAGTAATTCCCATTGTTGGGAGATCCTTTTTTTTGCAAAGTTATCAGAGGTGAAATTATTTATGTATTTTTTAAACTGTTAGTAATAGTGCCACCTAGTGCCCAGATAGTTTTTTTTTTCTTCTGCTGTGACAAAACAGAGCCTGCTGTCACAGTTCTCCACAGAATGTGAAAGGAATAGTACAATAACTTTGGTCTAAAGCTTTTCCCAGCAGTGGAGAAAAGTTGTTTTATTGAGCGGGAAAGTTCCTACAAAATACTTTCTATTTTTGTTGTAGAAAAATGTTACTGATCTTTGACTAAACGCCAATTTACTAAAGCCGCGTACATCATAATTCCTCCCTGATTTTACAGTCTGTGGGTGTTTCAGTATGTTCCAAATCTCTATGCCAGAGAGATACCATTGGGTACCCCTCTGGTACTCAAACGGTTAAGTCTACTAACTAAATTAGTCATAGACAAAATGGTGTTAGTGTATGTCATTTCCCTGAGCATTATGGGAATGGTGAACGGCTGGTCATCCTAATAATAGTGGACGTTGCTGCCGCTATGCACAACATCACTCACACTCTCCAGTAGTGCCCTGGAGTTCAGACACTGGTAGTAAATGCCAACCACTTAGTCTGCACTGGGAAATTCATAGATTTTCTCCCAAGATGACTAAAAACTGCCTTTATGTTGTGCTACTCATTAGTTTGTAATATTAATAAGAAATGAATCTGTATTTGTTGATGGCACAGTCTGGTACTTTATACTAATTAGTTCCTATGACAGGTCAGTGTGATCACACATTGTGATATGAATGGATCTAGTCCACACACTGTGATATGAATGGATCTAGTCCACACATTGTGATATGAATGGATCTAGCCCACACACTGTGATATGAATGGATCTAGCCCACACACTGTGATATGAATGGATCTAGTCCACACACTGTGATATGAATGGATCTAGTCCACACATTGTGATATGAATGGATCTAGCCCACACACTGTGATATGAATGGATCTAGTCCACACACTGTGATATGAATGGATCTAAGCAGAGACTACACACTGTTATATGAATGGATCTAGTCCACACACTGTGATATGAATGGATCTAGACAGAGTCCACACACTGTGATATGAATGGATCTAGTCCACACACTGTGATATGAATGGATCTAGTCCACATACTGTGATATGAATGGATCTAGTCCACACACTGTGATATGAATGGATCTAGTCCACACACTGTGATATGAATGGATCTAGACAGAGCTCACACACTGTGATATGAATGGATCTAGTCCACACACTGTGATATGAATGGATCTAGTCCACACACTGTGATATGAATGGATCTAGTCCACATACTGTGATATGAATGGCTCTAGTCCACACACTGTGATATGAATGGATCTAGTCCACACACTGCGATATGAATGGATCTAGGCAGAGTCCACACACTGTGATATGAATGGATCTAGTCCACACACTGTGATATGAATGGATCTAGACAGAGTCCACACACTGTGATATGAATGGATCTAGTCCACACACTGTGATATGAATGGATCTAGTCCACACACTGCGATATGAATGGATCTAGTCCACACACTGTGATATGAATGGATCTAGTCCACACACTGTGATATGAATGGATCTAGTCCACACACTGCGATATGAATGGATCTAGTCCACACACTGTGATATGAATGGATCTAGTCCACATACTGCGATATGAATGGATCTAGTCCACACACTGTGATATGAATGGATCTAGACAGAGTCCACACACTGTGATATGAATGGATCTAGTCCACACACTGCGAAATGAATGGATCTAGTCCACACACTGTGATATGAATGGATCTAGTCCACACACTGTGATATGAATGGATCTAGTCCACATACTGTGATATGAATGGATCTAGTCCACACACTGTGATATGAATGGATCTAGTCCACACACTGCGATATGAATGGATCTAGTCCACACACTGCGATATGAATGGATCTAGGCAGAGTCCACACACTGTGATATGAATGGATCTAGTCCACACACTGCATTATGAATGGATCTAGTCCACACACTGTGATATGAATGGATCTAGTCCACACACTGCGATATGAATGGATCTAGTCCACACACTGTGATATGAATGGATCTAGTCCACACACTGTGATATGAATGGATCTAGGCAGAGTCCACACACTGTGATATGAATGGATCTAGTCCACATACTGTGATATGAATGGATCTAGTCCACACACTGTGATATGAATGGATCTAGTCCACACACTGCGATATGAATGGATCTAGTCCACACACTATGATATGAATGTATCTAGTCCACACACTGTGATATGAATGTATCTAGTCCACACACTGTGATATGAATGGATCTAGTCCACACACTGTGATATGAATGGATCTAGTCCACACACTGTGATATGAATGTATCTAGTCCACACACTGTGGTATGAATGGATCTAGACCACACACTGTGATATGAATGGATCTAGGCCACACACTGGGATCATTTCTGATAGTGCAGTAAGGGACAAGTGTAGCCTGGAACACAACTAATTAGTATATTGTGCAGATAATAAACAGAAAGTGCCAGACTGTGCCACCAATGCATAGATTATTTTATCAAAAAGTATTTATTTTACAGAAAAATGTTTAGTTCAACATATAGGTAGACTTGGTACATTTTATTTATCTGTAAAGCAAAGTATACCCAGCAAGGTAGAAAGCCACATGTTGCCCAGTGTTCTCATGTTTTTTTTTGGAGGGGGGGTTAGATAGTCTGGGGTGAGCTACACTGGAAGTGGGTGAGAGAGGATGATATAGACTGGAGGGGGGTGAGATAGACTGGAGGGGGTGAGATAGACTTGAGAGGAGTAAGATAGAATGGAGGGGGGTAAGATAGACTGGAGGTGGGGTAAGATAGACTGGAGGGGGGTGAGATAGACTTGAGAGGGGTGAGAGACTGGAGGGGGGTAAGAAAGATGTGATGTGGGTAAGATAGACTGGAGGGGGTAAGATAGACTGGAGGGGGTGAGATAGACTAGAGGGGGTGAGATAGACTAGAGGGGGTGAGATAGACTGGAGGGGGGTAAAATAGACTGGAGGGGGGTAAGATAGACTGGAGGGGGGTAAGATAGACTGGAGGGGGTTGCGATAGACTAGAGGGGGGTAAGATAGACTGGAGGGGGGTAAGATAGACTGGAGGGGGGTGAGATAGACTGGAGGGGGTAAGATAGACTGGAGGGGGTGAGATAGACTAGAGGGGTGAGATAGACTGGAGGGGGGTAAGATAGATGTGATGTGGGTAAGATAGACTGGAGGGGGTAAGATAGACTGGAGGGGGTGAGATAGACTAGAGGGGGTGAGATAGACTGGAGGGGGGTAAAATAGACTGGAGGGGGGTGAGATAGACTGGAGGGGGTAAGATAGACTGGAGGGGGGTGAGATAGACTAGAGGGGGGTAAGATAGACTAGAGGGGGGTAAGATAGACTGGAGGGGGGTGAGATAGACTGGAGGGGGTGAGATAGACTGGATGGGGTTAGATAGACTTGAGAGGGGGTGAGATAGACTTGAGAGGGGTAAGATAGATGTGATGAGGGTAAGATAGACTTGAGGGGGGAGAGATAGATAGATTGGAGGGGGGTGAGATAGACTGGAGGGGGGTGAGATAGACTGGAGGGGGGTAAGATAGACTGGAGGGGGTGAGATAGACTTGAGAGGAGTAAGATAGATGTGATGAGGGTAAGATAGACTGGAGGGGGGTGAGATAGATTGGAGGGGGGTGAGATAGAATTGGGGTGGAGCTAGTTCTAGATCATACCCTCAGCTCACTGTGTCCTTATCATTCTATTCTAGATACGGGATCCAGAGGAAATTCTCCAGGTCTCTCTCTCTCCCAGCCTGTCTCTATCGCTCCCTCCCTCGCTGTCTGTCTGAGAATTTAGATTGGAAGCTCACTGGGGCAGTATTTGCATTTTATATTCACCAGCTCCATAGAGAAGAACTATATTATTATATTATTATTATTTTTATATTTATTTATTTTTATTGTGATTTTCTATCATTTTTTTTATTGAACATTTTTTTCAATCCTCTAAGTGAAATATGCAGCGGCTGATATACTAAGAGGAACTGGAACAATTTTGGAGCCAACCAACAGCACCGTATAGGGGACAAATAAACATTTAAACCTGGATGTTATAGGATTTTTCCTGCTGAGTAAAACAATTTCACTCCCACCGCTGTCAAATGTATAACAATTCAAATAACCAGGAAGTGTTTACTGTGCGTTTACTTCCTGATAGTTTTAAGTGACAGGAAGTGAGTTTACTGTGTGTTTACTTCCTGATAGTTCTGACAGGAAGTGAATTTACAGTGTGTTTACTTCCTGATAGTTCTGACAGGAAGTGACTCAGCAGTTTCTATCACATTCTATGAAGAACTGTATGTCATTGACTTTCCTCTTAATTAGATTGTAATAGAAGTATTTGTAATTTGACCACTAGAGGGCACTGCTAATGTAAAAAACACAGGTTTAACCCCTTATCGACCGGCGGTCGCGGGGTGAGTGGTCCTTTAAGGACCAGATAGAGAATTTCGGCGTGCCGCCCCATGTGACTGATCATGTGGGGCGGCACGCCGAACTGAGGGACTGAAAGAGATCGCTCCGGTCTTGGAGCGATCAAATTCAGTCCCTGTTATTACTCACCGCACTCCTGCAGGAGCGCGGTGAGTAATAGTATGTGATGTACCAGGACCGTCACTGGTCCTTAAGTGCCGGACCAGCGTGACGGTCCGGGTACGTCACCGGACTCTAAGGGGTTAAACTGTATCAACTCTGGAAATATTCATCTCTCAGCCGTGGGAGTAGAATTATTTTACGCATCAGGAAACATCCTATAATATATATTTTTTCATAAAAGAAGTGTACTACTCCTTTAAATGGTTCTTTTAACCCCTTAAATGCTAGAGTTGTCTCCAACATTCAAGAGATTAGAGCCCTATGTAATTATCTGTGTGACCCCTCTGGTGTGGCTGGTTGGCTCTGGATTGGCTCCGGGCTGATACTGCGGGTGATGTAGTCACTGTGTTACCGTAATGTGCAATATTCTGTACCGTTTGCTGTGATGAATTCTGTGAGGACACTCCATTCTATAAATAAATATTGGGGATACTTTTACCCGTGACCTCTCGTCTCTCTCAATGTGGTTATTTCCCCTGGATGAAAACACTAAGGGCCCTCATGCACAAGCTGTAGTGGAGGAATTGGAGGAGGGGAACAATTGATTCAAATTGGATTTTTAACGCTTTGCGTACTAGAGAGGTCTTCAATGAATAGGAAGGACGGGAGGATCTTGGGGTAATAGAAAGGGGGAGAGTGGCCCTCGGGGTAAAATGTATGGGGATTTCTTGGATGTATAATGTTCTACTGTCCTCACTTTATTAAGGTGCATGATGGGAGCCACAGGTGAAGGCTCTGAGGGCCACATGTGTCCTCATCAGAGGGTGTACTAGCTTCACACCCAGAACAACTATTAAACCCTCTAGTATGGTGGTTCTTCTTCTTTAAATTTTTTGTTTAACCCCTTAAGGACTACGTGATGTACTATTACCGCCACGGTCCTCATACCCTTAAGGACCAGTGACGGTCATAGCACGTCACATACTTTTTACTTACAGTGATCTACCGGGAGCGCTGTCAGTAAAAACGGGGCGTAAAATTGATCGCTCCAAGACCAGAGCGATCTCTCTTAGGCCTCAAAGCGGCACGCCAGTATGTGTAACAGGTCACGTGTACTGGCGCGTCGGCAAGGATCAAAGCGGTCCTTAAGGGAAGGTAACTTCCCTGGACAGCTGGTCCTTAAGGGGTTAAGGAATAGTAACCCTTAAAGAGGAACTTTCACTTAGAAGACAATCGCCATGCAATAATTAAACATATGGGACTAGCTGCATTATACGCCTATTACCCCTCAGAACGACACGATTCTACAGAAATCCTTAATCTTCGGAGACCGGAAGCCAGGCATCAGCACAGACATCTTGTCTGCGCGCCTGCACAGTCAGTCCCGGTCTCCGCTAAGAAGCACTGCAGTGTGACGCAAGGTAACCGGGAGGGACTGCTGGTGCAGGCGCGCAGACTGCATTAACCTGCCCGTCAGTCCCGGTCTCCTGTAAGAAGCCGTGCAGTGTGACGCAAGGTAACCGGGAGGGACTGCCAGCGCAGAGGTGCAGACTGCATTAACCTGTCCGTCAGTCTCCGCAGATTAAGGATTTCTTTAGAATCTGGCACTTCTGAGGGGCAATAGACGTATTATGCAGCTAGTCGCCATGTGTTTAACTATTGCATGGCGAGTTTGTACAAAGTGAAAGTTCCTCTTTAACCCCTTAGTGAAAGCCACGTGCGCACGCGGCTGTAACCTTAACGCCTGCCTAAGAAAAAAATTTTTTTTTTTTTACAACATGACTCCGGAGTCCCCAAACGGCGTGACCCGGACTTCCGCTACTACTTCCGGTACTTACCAGGTACGTCCTCTGTCACTAAGTGACAGTTTTTGCGGGACGTATCTGGTAAGTCCTTTGTCATTGAGGCGTTAAAACGAAACTATCAGCAACCTTATACTGAGCCCCAAATCCTAATTATAATCATGATATGCATATACGTACTTGTATTTTCAAGAATAATTGCGGAATTAGTGAAAAATAGAACTTTTTAGGCAGTCAGCATCGGCAGGGATCGGCAGTAGAAGCTCTGAGATTCTGCGCTATCAGTCCCTTTAGGTCCCTTAAAGGGACAGTATATAGAGTTTAAAATATTAATCAATACGCTCCAAACCCTATCTCTCAAACCGTTATGGTGTGACAGATATGGGGATTCAAAGTTCCCCCCTCCCTCCCCTTCTCCTGACGGCATTGTCTAGCTGACAGCAGGAGATCCCGGTCTGGGGACCAGCAGGCGGCTCTGCATCAGAACCGAAATCACGTTACTTAAAGGGATAGTAATACTTCGTTTTAACTTTATTTTATTTTGTAGGCATTAAAAAAACATGAAGAACGATATAAGTCTTATATCTCAGACCTTTATGGTTTGAGAGATATTCACAAGCAAAGTTCCCCCCCCGCCCCTTTTACCTAGTGTAAGCCATCTCTTCTCAGATGTGGAATACAGTCCATAGACCAGACAGATAACAGCAGGGGACAATCTTCTTCCTATGAGAACAATGAAATCTCTGTCCCCCTTTTACCTAGTGTAAGCCATCTCTTCTCAGATGTGGAATCCAGTCCATAGACCAGACAGATAACAGAAGGGGACAATCTTCTTCCTATGAGAACAATGAAAGCCCTGCCCCCCTTGACAAGTTTTTCAGGTTTTTCCCTTATCTTAATTGAAGATTGTCCCTCTCTGCAGTCTACCTGGGCACCTCCCTTCTGATCTGGCTGAGCAGCGTTACATCAGTAAAAGGGGCGGGAGGGGGACACTTTGCTTGTGAATATCTCTTAAACCATAAAGGTTTGAGAGATAAGACTTATATCATTCTTCATGTTTTTTAATGCCTACAAAATAAAATAAAGTTAAAACGAAGTATTACTATCCCTTTAAACAGAATTCATTCATTGAAATGGTCTACAAAGTGTGCTTGCAAACCAGGCACACTTTGTAGATCTTTACAGTTAATGAATTCTTCATAGATAACGCGATCTCTGTTCTGCTGCAGAGCCTTCTCGAGTCGTACGACGCGATTCTCCTGCTTTACGGCTGAGATCAGGAGAAGGGGAGGGAGGGGGGAACTTTGAATCCCTGTATCTCTCACACCATAGCGGATTGAGAGATAGGCATTAGAGCGTATTGATTAATATTTTAAACTTTACAAAACTGGAATTTCTTTTTTTTTTTTTGTTACATTACTGTCCCTTTAAGGTAACCATGCATTCAACTCACCAGTTGTGGAGATGAAGGGGACAGACAGCGCAGACTCTGAGATGACTTCTCTGCAAGATGTCTGCTCTGTTTCCCGCTGCCCGTCTGCCTGCCTAAAAACTTCTGTGTTTCCACTAATGCCGTGTTTGCATATCTCTATTATAATTAGGATTTGGGGCTCAGTATAAGGTTGATAATAGTTCTGCTTTATATGTAGAAAAAAAATATTTATCCTCATTAGTAAAACAAGGTAACTGCCATTGCTGATAGATGTTATTGCAGCTCAAACCTGATTTTTTTTTTTTGGTGCAATATCACAGTGGCCTGAAATGTTACAGTGGCGCTGTTGTTACTCCATCCTATGGACAGCTCTGGTCAGTTAACTATTAATCTACATAGGGTGAAGTAGCAACAGCGCCACTGTAACATTTCAGGCCATTGAGATGCTACTAAAAAAATTCAAGTTTGAGCTGCAATAAGTTTTGAATAAAACACCTCTCAGCAGTAGCAGTAACCTTGTTTTACTCAGGAGGATAAACACTAAAATATCTATCTTTTTACATATTAAGTGTTACTATCCCTTTAACCCCTAAAGGACCAGCGCAATCCTGTGCGTCCAGCACTTGCGGACCACGGGGCATTTTTTTTTAAATAGCGCTTCCGGTTCAGGGCTTCCAGAGCGGCGTGCAGCCGCGACGGGAGCCCTGAACTCCATGCCGTGCCAGGACCGTCATTGGTCCTTAAGTGCCGGACCGCCATGACGGTCCTGGCACGGCAATGGTCCTTAACCCCTTAAGGACCATTGATGTGGCAGGACCGTCATGCTGGTCCGGCACTTAAGGTCCAGTGACGGTCCTGGCACGTCACGTACTTTTACTCATTGCGCTCCTGTAGGAGCGCAGTGAGTAATAACGGGCACTGAAGTTGATCGCTCCAAGACCAGAGCGATCTCTTCCAGTGCCCCGTTTGACGTGCCGGAACACGTGATCAGTCACGTGGGACGGCACGTCAAAGATTCCTATATGGTCCTTAAGGGACGGCACGCCCCGGGACCTCTGGTCCTTAATGGGTTAAGGGGTTAAAGCACCGTTAACTTACACTCTGGCATTTTCAGGGAAGCATTGTATAGATGAGTTCCCAAGGATGTAACGAAGGGTTGATACATCCTATATTATAATTCGCTAGGATGTTTGTCAGAAGCAGTCCTGCACAGTGGAGACTGCCCACACCACGGCTGATATTGAGCGGGGTGCTCCGAATTCAGACCAGAGTCCCCTCTCTGTGCACCTTCCTGGGACCAAGCGGTCTCAGGAAGGTGGACAGAGAGGACTACAGTCTGAATTCGGAGCGCCCCGCTCCATATCAGCTGCAGCGCCACCAGTGTTGGCTTGTCTACAGGGCTTTAAAGCGGAACTGTCACCTACATTAAACCTTTTACAGTGGGTTTTAATAAGTAACCCAACATTAGAGCTGGGTGTATTTTGAAAAAAAAATGCTTAGAAGTGCAGATATTAGTCCATCAAAATCAGGCACTTCCGCGTCCCGCTTGACTTCCCAGCTGCCCCAGGGAGCGCGTTCACTCTCCCCTACGAAGCTGGGTTTCTGTGCTGTAGCGTTACAGCAAACTCCGTGTACAATGCTACTGGGGTTGCAACCTCAGAACGCGAAAGTGCCCGATTTTGACAGACTAATATCTGTGCTTCTAAGCATTTTTTTTTTTCAAAACACACCCAGCTCTAATGTCGGGTTACTTATTAAAACCCACTGTAAAAGGTTTAACGTAGGTGATACTTCCGCTTTAAGACTAGTAAGTGTATAATTGTTCTCATAGAACTGACATAGAATCGTTCCCATAGACGTACAATAGAAGTGGTGGAACTAGTCACTGGGGGGCTCTGGTGCGGAAATGTTTGGGGCCACCTTAAGACACAAATATTCCTCCAGAGTAGAACTGGAACCTAGCGCCCCCTGGTGCCAGTGCGCCCCCTTGTATGCAGGCCTCAGAGGCACACTTGTGCCCTTGATTGGTGCAAGACTTCATAGTGAAAGTGTGGCACCGCATACTCTGTAAACACGGCACGCCAAAGCGCCACAGCACCTCGCTGAGAACCGCCGCGCTAGTATGTCCTGAGGCAGATCTACTAAGTAAAAGGGGAGCAATTCTTCGGCAAACCGGCTACACCTTAGGGAAGTAATAAACATTCCCACGGGTTTTAACCCTTTGAGTGCCAGAGCAGTGTTCAACACATTGCTTTGGATACCCCACTGGAACCTATAGGGTTAAATGGGGCTTTTAACATCATGAATGCCAGAAATGTCTCCGGCGTATTGAATTACAATGCATTGGCGACACCTCAGTCATTCAAGTGGATAAAAGTCCCATTTTAAATCAATGAGAATTTAAAGAATTTGCACCCCTCTCCGTGGTGCATTTGGTTTGCTCCAGAATTGCTCATTTAATTTCTTCTTGCAGCCACCTCGCCGCTACGGTAACGCGGGAACCCGTCGGAGCAGCGTTTGTGAGTCGCATTATCCCACTCACCCTGTAAATCTCCCGTTAGATCAGAGCTGTCCAAGTTCTGTCCTCAAGGGCCACCAGGATTTAAGGATTTCCCTGTTTAACCCCTTAAGGACCCATGATGGTCCTGACACGTCATGGGTCCAACATGCGATAAGGACTCATGACATCCCAGGACCATCATGGAATTCAGGGCTACTCGCGCAGGTACACGCCATTCGGGGATCCCTGATTTGGATTCGCAAAGAAATAAATAAATGGTCCTTAAGTGCACAGCCGGTTCTTAAGGGGTTAAGCAGAGGGGGGCCAATCAAAACAGATGAGCCACTGACTCATCAGTGCTTATCATGGAAATCCTTAAATCCTGGCCTGTTATTGGCCCTGGATGATCTCACTTGGGCATCCCTTCTGTAGTAAGTAACCCCCTTTATTACCATAAGTTCTCGACTCTGTCCTCTGGGCCCCCAGCAGTGCAGGATTTTGGGTAATGTGAATAATAATGTAGTTATGAGTGACTGGGGCGAGGGTACCACTCCTGTTCCACACAATAATGGGAGTGAGAATCAGCATCCTGTGCCTTCCTAACGTTACCTTAATAAGCTATATATGCCCAAATTCCTTTTCTTAAAGGGGAACTACCACCCCGCAATAACTTTACATGAATTCAGTCTTCATCTGGCGACTAGCTGCTTAGTAGAGCTCCAAAAGGGACTGACAGCGCAGGCGCACGGACGTCACTGTGACGAGATGTCAGTGCTTCCTGCTCCTGTGACCGTCAGAAAAACGGCAAAATCTTTGGAACCAGGTAATATTTCTGCCGACTAGCGCTACTAAGCAGCTAGTCGCCAGATGAAGACTGAATACATGTAAAGTTATTGCGGGGTGGTAGTTCCCCTTTAAAGAGATAACAATGTCAGGATCTATAAAGTTTAAGTAATAGTAATACTTTGTTTTATGTTTATTATATTTTGTAGGCATTAAAAAATGTATGGTTTGAGAGATATTCACAAGCAAAGTTTCCCCTCACTGACCGAAATGGTCAAGTCTGCCATCTAGCTGTCAGATTTGGAATCCGGTCCGCAGACCAACTGGCAGCTCTTCAGCAGAGCTGAGATTGCAAGATATAAAAACAACTACTTCATTGGAATGGAGTACAAAGTGTTCCTGGTTTGTAGGCACACTCTGTAGACCATTCCAATGAAGTAGTAGTGTATCTGGCCCAGGCGCTGGTATCTGTCCATCAGTTTCACAAACAGAAGATAAAATCCTTGTTCCTTTATCAGGTTCAGTAGGAAAAATCGAGATTCCCTTTTTCTTTATCTGGTTCAAAAAAAGAGAAGCCAAGATCCCCCTTTCTTTATCAGGTTCAGTAGGAGAGGTTGAGATCCCCCTTTCTTGGTTCAGTAGGAGAAGTTGGGATCCTCCTTTCCTTATCAGGTTCAGCAGAAGTTGAGATCCCCCTTTATCACGTTCAGTAGGAGAAGTTGAGATCCCCCTTTATCACGTTCGGTAGGAGAGGTTGAGATCTCCCTTTCTTTATCAGGTTCAGTAGGAGAAGTTGAGATCCCCATTTCCATATCAAGTTCGAAATGAGAAGTCAAGATTCCTGTTCCTTTATGAGGTTCAGTAAATGTCGATATCCCCAGTTCTTTATTGGTTTCAGTGGGGGAAGTCAAGATCCCCCGATTCTTTCCATTTTAGCAGGAGAATTCCCCGTATCAGCATCAAGTTTAATAGTTGATATCCCCAGTTCTTTATTGATTGCAGCGGGAGAAGTCAAGATCCACGATTCTTTCCATATTAGAGGGAGAATTCCCCGTGTCAGTATCAAGTTTAATAGTCGATATCCCCAATTCCTTATCAGGTTTAGCAGGGGAAGTGACGACCCCTGTTTCCTTTACAAGTTCAGCAGGAATCTGTTTGGAAATGTACTAAAACTGACAACTATGACCATTTTGAGTGGGACACGGGTGATGTCAGACACATTCGACTGGTTTATAGTGTACACTATCATTGTCCACCTCCTCTGTTAATACTCATCTAGAGTAGAAAACCTGATACACCTTTTATATTCAGGATTTAGCCTAAGGACTCTTACCAGCAATTCTGTGCGTCCTACTACCTCTGCTGCATGGCTATTCTATGTATCTACTACCTTCACACTTCCCTACATTTCTCCTCGAGCAGCCATTTCCCAACTGAAAGGTGTAGTTATTTTTTATTATGAAAATATATAGACCTTTATCTGCTGTGTAAAATAAGGGTACATTAACTGCTGGCACATTGAAAAGATATAGACCTTTATCTGTTGTGTAAAACAAGGGTACATTAACTGCTGGCACATTGAAAAGATAAAGACCTTTATCTGCTATGTAAAATAAGGGTACATTAACTGCTGGCACATTGAAAAGACAAAGACCTTTATCTGCTGTGTAAAATAAGGGTACATTAACTGCTGGCACATTGAAAAGATATAGACCTTTATCTGCTGTGTAAAATAAGGGTACGTTAACTGCTGGCACATTGAAAAGATATAGACCTTTATCTGTTGTGTAAAATAAGGGTACGTTAACTGCTGGCACATTGAAAAGATATAGACCTTTATCTGCTGTGTAAAATAAGGGTACATTAACTGCTGGCACATTGAAAAGATAAAGACCTTTATCTGCTGTGTAAAATAAGGGTATGTTAACTGCTGGCACATTGAAAAGATAAAGACCTTTATCTGCTGTGTAAAATAAGGGTATGTTAACTGCTGGCACATTGAAAAGATATAGACCTTTATCTGCTGTGTAAAATAAGGGTACGTTAACTGCTGGCACATTGAAAAGACAAAGACCTTTATCTGCTGTGTAAAATAAGGGTACGTTAACTGCTGGCAC
This sequence comes from Rhinophrynus dorsalis, assembly GCA_037306005.1. NCBI lineage: Eukaryota > Metazoa > Chordata > Amphibia > Anura > Rhinophrynidae > Rhinophrynus > Rhinophrynus dorsalis. Next base: position 6,449,300 of record CM074720.1, on the reverse strand, counting down.
ATTGAAAAGATATAGACCTTTATCTGCTGTGTAAAATAAGGGTACGTTAACTGCTGGCACATTGAAAAGATAAAGACCTTTATCTGCTGTGTAAAATAAGGGTACGTTAACTGCTGGCACATTGAAAAAGACAAAGACCTTTATCTGCTGTGTAAAACAGGGGTACATTAACTGCTGGCATGCAATGTATTCAAACACATTACACAGCAGAATTGTCTGATTTATTGTCTCTTTTTTTCATAAAAAAAACTATATAAATATGACCACTAGGTAGTATTGTTTCATTAGTCTCTATGGAGAATGCCTGTCAACAACTGTAAAGCTCTTAAAACACTGACATAAAGAGGCATTCTCTTGAGCTGTAATAATATTTGCATAAAGAATCTCCCGACAATTGGAGGACATTCATGTTTCTCACCAGGAAACATCTTACAATTTTTTTTTCATTATAAAAACCATTACAATCCGTTTGTGTTATGACTTCATGTTCTGGAATCTCTCCTTCTACAGAATTCCTTCATCTGCCGAGCTGAACGTATCAGTGTGTGAGAGAATGTTTCTGTCATGTCCCCCCACACGCACAGACACACGCACAGACACACACGCACAGACACACATATACAGACACACATATACAGACACACGCATATACAGACACACATATACACACACACGCACAGACACACATATACAGACACACACATATACAGACACACATATACAGACACACACGCACAGACACACACGCACAGACACACATATACAGACACACGTACAGACACACATATACAGACACACGCACAGACACACATATACAGACACACATATACAGACACACGCACAGACACACATATACAGACACACATATACAGACACACATATACAGACATACATATACAGACACACATATACAGACACACATATACAGACACACATATACAGACACACACGCACAGACACACATATACAGACACACATATACAGACACACGCACAGACACACATATACAGACACACGTACAGACACACGCACAGACACACATATACAGACACACATATACAGACACACGCACAGACACACATATACAGACACACATATACAGACACACATATACAGACACACACATATACAGACACACGTACAGACACACATATACAGACACACGCACAGACACACATATACAGACACACATATACAGACACACACGCACAGACACACATATACAGACACACATATACAGACACACACGCACAGACACACATACACAGACACACATATACAGACACACGCACAGACACACATATACAGACACACGCACAGACACACATATACAGACACACATATACAGACACACACACAGACACACATATACAGACACACATATACAGACACACGCACAGACACACATATACAGACACACATATACAGACACACATATACAGACACACGCACAGACACACATATACAGACACAACCACAGACACACACATATACAGACACACATATACAGACACACACGCACAGACACACATATACAGACACACACACACAGACACACATATACAGACACACATATACAGACACACACATATACACACACATATACAGACACACATATACAGACACACATATACAGACACACACGCACAGACACACATATACAGACACACACGCACAGACACACATATACAGACACACATATACAGACACACGCACAGACACACATATACAGACACACATATACAGACACACGCACAGACACACATATACAGACACACGCACAGACACACATATACAGACACACATATACAGACACACACGCACAGACACACATATACAGACACACATATACAGACACACACATACAGACACACATATACAGACACACATATACAGACACACATATACAGACACACGCACAGACACACATATACAGACACACATATACAGACACACACATACAGACACACATATACAGACACACATATACAGACACACGCGCAGACACACATATACAGACACACACATATACAGACACACATATACAGACACACGCACAGACACACATATACAGACACACACATACAGACACACATATACAGACACACATATACAGACACACACGCACAGACACACACATACAGACACACATATACAGACACACATATACACACACACATATACAGACACACATATACAGACACACGCACAGACACACATACACAGACACACATATACAGACACACGCACAGACACACATATACAGACACACATATACAGACACACGCACAGACACACATATACAGACACACATATACAGACACACACACATACAGAGACACATATACAGAGACACATATACATACACACGCACAGACACACATATACAGACACACATATACAGACACACATACACAGACACACATACACAGACACACAGACACACATATACAGACACACATATACAGACACACGCACAGACACACATATACAGACACACATATACAGACACACATATACAGACACACGCACAGACACACATATACAGACACACATATACAGACACACATATACAGACACACATACACAGACACACATACACAGACACACACATATACAGACACACATATACAGACACACATATACACACACATATACAGACACACGCACAGACACACATATACAGACACACATATACAGACACACGCACAGACACACATATACAGACACACATAAACAGACACACGCACAGACACATATATACAGACACACGCACAGACACACATATACACACACATATACACACACACATATACAGACACACATATACAGACACACGCACAGACACACATATACAGACACACATATACAGACACACATATACAGACACATATACAGACACACATATACAGACACACATATACAGACACACATATACATACACACATACACAGACACACATATACAGGCACATATACAGACACACATATACACACACACATATACAGACATACATATACAGACACACATATACAGACACACATATACATACACACATACACAGACACATATACAGACACACACATACAGACATACATATACAGACACACACACAGACACACATATACACACACACATATACAGACACACATATACAGACACACGCACAGACACACATATACAGACACACATATACAGACACACATATACAGACACATATACAGACACACATATACAGACACACATATACAGACACATATACAGACACACATATACATACACACATATACATACACACATACACAGACACACATATACAGGCACATATACAGACACACATATACAGACACACATATACACACACACACATATACAGACACACATATACAGACACACATATACATACACACATACACAGACACATATACAGACACACATATACAGACATACATATACAGACACACACACAGACACACATATACAGACACACGATATGTATTTGGTGAAAGAATAAAACTAACTACCGCCTGGGTGCTGCTCATACATGTAAACACAGTAGGAGAAATGGTAAAAAAACATGTAATAAGTGCACACGCAGGTCTAGTGAAAAAAGGTGCTAGTTTATTATATATATATATATATATATATATATATATATATATATATATATATATACTAGCAATGTGGGACGGCGTTGCCCGTCATATTATTTACACAGAGAGACATTGTGAACAGAAATATGCAGTGTTACAGACACGCACTTAAAGAGACAGAGCGTCACACACTGTGAAACGCATACATACAGAGAGACACACACATACATGACGTATGACACACGTGTAGACAGTGTGTGACAGGCGCAGTGGGGATGTAGATATGCTGATAAGAGTTGTAAAAAAAGGTTTTAATTGCAGCTCTTCAGCTTGATGAATATAGGGTTGCCACCCAGCCGGTATTTTACCAGCAGGCCGGTAAAAAATTGGCTTCTGTCCAATGTTAAGTCTATGGAGGGAATGCCATGGCCGGTATTTTTTTGAGGAAAAGGTGGCAACCCTTGATGAATAAGGCCCTTTATGTGCTGCATATCATCTCTGGTACTCCAAGGGTTAATGGGCTTAACCCTCTGAGAGCCAGATAGGTATCCAAGGCATTGCAACGGCACTCAAAGGGTTAAATTGAAACAAAGTGAGTCCATCAGCCCTGGTTCTCACCATGGAAAGTGAAGATCAGTGAGTTCTAACCTATTCCCCAGCTGACTTCACTCACCTGAGTCCAATCTGCCTCTGAGTGTCCCAGTGCATTATGGGATAGGGGGTGGAAACAGATGTTTTTATGGTCTTTGAAAGAAGTGATCAATGTGTGGCTCCCCAGCAAAATGGGAGCTGCTGGTTGGTGGGTTATATTATTGTGCATTGAGTTGTTTACTGTAGTAGTTGTAAGTCGAGAGAAGTGATGTAGCAGTAGGTGAGTTGTGGAGGAGAGGGTTAACCCTTTGAGTGCCAGAGAGGTACGCATTGCAATGTATGTGTACCCCTCTGACACTCAAAGGGTTAAGACTGATGTTGGGGGCGAGCTAACTCTTCCTTACAGCCGCCCCTGGGTGAGTGTGGCAGGGGACGCAGGTTCTCTCTCATATATATATCTATATATATATATTTCTATCCATACTCACTCATCCATACTCACTCACGTTTAATGGTATAGATATATGCCTGGGTGCTAATGTTAAAACAGAGATACAAGTCCAAGGAGAACAAAGCGCTCACAGGTCTTCAAAATCAGTAGTGACAAAACTGTGAATATTTATTTATTCAACGTTTCGGATGCACTAAGCAGCCTTCGTCAGGACAAAGGTGTAGCAAACAAACTTCCCTTCTTAAACCCTCACTCCTCAAATAATGCTAAAATTAGCGCTGGTGATAGGTGAATTTAAAATACTGTATTTGCATATAGATGTATGCTAACGGAGAATGCTAGACCCAAAGCCAATGGAGAATTATATCTTGAATAAAGGGTGTCTGTGAAACACGAACATAGCTGTTGAAAAAGATTAAAATGGTAGCGGGCATCGTTCTATACATTAACTCTCCAAGCGCCACAGTGGCACGGAGCGTACTGGAGAGCAATGCACCCCGTGTCACACCGGCACCGAAGGGACAGTCCTGGATTATAAGTGTATAGTTATGTTCCGTAAGCGATGTCCAACAAACACTTGTGGGCCTTCTCCTCCTCTTGCTGCGAAGCTGGAGCTTTGTCCTTCTTCGTGGGGACTGCAGTTCTGTGGATTGTTGTAGGAGCAGTGAGGGTGAGGGCATGTGTGTGTGTGTGTCAGACATATTTGTTTATTTTTACGCAACAACTTGAGTGAGGGCAAACTCCTTGCAGACATCTTGACAGGAGTGGCCAGGGGTCTGTATCTTCTGGTAAGACATGAATATCTCCTCCTTACTGCCACCCCGGGGTGTGTTTGTCTGCACAGGGGTGTGTGTGGCTGGAGACAGAGAATCTGGCACCCAGCCAGCCTTCTTCTTTTATTACTACAGATATGTATGTATGTATATATATATATATATATATATATATATATATATATATATATATACTGTATATACACACACCACACACATATATATATACACAGGCACACATACGCATGCATATATACAGACGCACACACAGAGAAATATATACATACACACACTCAGTCATATACACACACATATAAATACTCACGTGCACACACACAAACACACGCACATACATCTTCATACATATATACACATACACACACTCAGACATACACACACAGATATATACACATACATACACACACATACATTTTCATACATACACACACACACACATATACAAGCACACGCACATACACAGTCATTTACACACACACAGACATTTATACATACACACACACACAGACATATACAAGCACACGCACATACACAGTCATATACACACAGACATATATACACACACACAGACATACATACACATAAGAACATGCACACCCACAGACGTTCACACACACAGATGCACACACAGTCATATATGCACACACATATTCATATACACACCACACACATATAAATGCACAGACACACATATATACAGACGCACACATGTCTAAACACACACACTTGTCCTTGTAGGGAATTTTGGCGCGATGCAAGAAACATGCACAATCTCTATTTCCCATGTGAAAACCACTAGGGAATAGGTCTGCACATGATTTTGTTGAATTGCGCATGAAAAAATTAAGAAAAGCGAACAGCTGCGCATATTTATTTTTTGTGAGCGTGGCCAGGATTAACGAATATGTGTGAGTGGAATAACGAATGCGCTTATTGCAGGAAGTGCTATTGTGAACAAATGTGTACGTCTGTGTAGTGTTGTCGTAAAAAATAATTTTTTATGTGCAATTTAAGAAGCGTTCGGTATTCAGCTTCCTGGATTAGAACATGTGCAAAATGTATCTGCGCACAAAAATGTCTTTATCAGATGCGATCTGTGATCTCTCCCCTCTCGGTGATGAAGATAAAAGACGATTCATATCTGGAACCATTTGTGCATTTTTATTGAATTCATCCAAAGCTGAAGAGTCATCTTCCACTAGGGGGAAAGTGCAGCAATTCTGGGCTTGACTGGGAAATAAATATACCCACTCAATTAACTGTTTGAGTGCCAGTGGGTTATCCAATGCATTGCAAAGCACTCTAGCACTCAAAGGCTTAATTTCGACTTTTAATCCCTTGATGCATTCAGTGGGTTCAAAGCTCTATTTAAATGAATGGGAATTTGGGCAGTTTGTATTGATATTAGTCTGTGACTAGCCCTGGAGCAGGTTTGGTTCCTGTCTTTACTATGTGTGTGTGGGGGGGAGTGATCCAGTGAAAGGTTAACGGTGCTGTGCAGAAGAGTAGCTATCAGCTAAGGACTAGTGAAGGGTTAATAGGGCAGTACACAGGGGTGAATATTAGGGCACATCCAGTGAAAGGGTTAATAGGCAGGGCAGACGTGTGGCTATGTCAGGGCCACTAAAAGGGTTAATGGGACTGTGTAGAAGGGTGGCTAATAGGGCAGGGCCAGGAAAGGGTTAATGTGCAGAATGAGTAATATTAATACAGGGCCAGTAAAGGGTTAATGTTCAGAACGAGTGATATTAATACAGGTCCAGTGAAGGGTTAATGTGCAGAATTAGTGATATTAATACAGGTCTAGTGAAGGGTTAATGTGTAGAATGAGTGATATTAATACAGGTCCAGTAAAGGGTTAATGTGCAGAATGAGTAATATTAATACAGGTCCAGTGAAGGGTTAATGTGCAGACTGAGTGCTATTAATACAGGGCCAGTGAAGGGTTAATGTGCAGAATGAGTGATATTTAATACAGGTCCAGTAAAGGGTTAATATACCGAATGAGTGATTTAATACAGGGCTAGTAAAGGGTTGATTTGCAGAATTAGTGATATTTCATACATGTCCAGTGAAGGGTTAATGTGCAGAATGAGTGATATTAATACAGGTCCAGTGAAGGGTTAATGTGTAGAATGAGTGATATTTAATACAGGGCCAGTGAAGGGTTAATGTGCAGTATAAGTGCTATTAGTACAGGTCTAGTAAAGGGTTAATGTGCAGAATGAGTGCTATTAGTACAGGGCCAGTGAAGGGTTAATGTGCAGTATAAGTGCTATTAGTACAGGTCCAGTGAAGGGTTAATTGGCGGTGCAGATGAGGACAGAACCTGTCACGTGTGTCTGACCCGGTCCGTTCTTCCTTCCTCAGGTCGGTGTGGGCAACACGGGGGCAGATGGAGCAGAGCAGCGGGTAACACAGAGGAGTGAAGAGGAGACAGACACAGTGCCAGCTCAGAGCCTCACCACACAGGTACCCGCCCTCCACATGGCACACTATCGCCTCTCCACCCTCTGGGCTGACAAGGACTGGGGCAGAAGTGGTTAAATAGTGAAAAATGCTAACTGGGATAATTTATGCTCCATATAACTCCTCCTACTGATCCATATAACTCCTCCTACTGCTTCATATAACTCTTCTTATTGTTCCATATAACTCCTCCCTATATCTCCTCATATTGATCCATATAACTCCTCCTATTGTTCCCTATAACCCCCTATTGTTCCCCATAACTCCTCCTTTTGTTCCATATAACTGTTATCTAATCCCAATGACAGACCTCTGGGTGGACATTATTATACCTGGACTAGTAGGAATTGTTACTATTGTCCATGTTATCCAATCACTATGCTAGACCTCTGGGTGGACCTTATTATACCCGGACTAGTAGGTATTGTTATTATTGTCCATGTTATCCAATCACTATGTTAGACCTCTGGGTGGACATTATTATACCCGGACTAGTAGGTATTGTTATTATTGTCCATGTTATCCAATCACTATGATAGACCTCTGGGTGGACATTATTATACCTGGACTAGTAGGTATTGTTATTATTGTCCATGTTATCCAATCACTATGCTAGACCTCTGGGTGGACATTATTATACCTGGACTAGTAGGAATTGTTATTATTGTCCATGTTATCCAATCACTATGCTAGACCTCTGGGTGGACATTATTATACCTGGACTAGTAGGAATTGTTATTATTGTCCATGTTATCCAATCACTATGCTAGACCTCTGGGTGGACATTATTATACCCGGACTAGTAGGAATTCTTATTATTGTCCATGTTATCCAATCACTATGATAGGCCTCCTGGTGGACATTATTATACCTGCACTAATAGTAATTGTTACTATTGGCCATGTTATCTAATCACTATGATAGACCTCTGGGTGGACATTATTATACCCGGACTAGTAGGAATTGTTACTATTGTCCATGTTATCCAATCACTATGATAGACCTCTGGGTGGACATTATTATACCTGGACTAGTAGGAATTATTATTGTCCATGTTATCCAATCACTATGATAGACCTCTGGGTGGACATTATTATACCCGGACTAGTAGGAATTGTTACTATTGGCCATGTTATCCAATCACTATGATAGACCTCTGGGTGGACATTATTATACCCGGACTAGTAGGAATTGTTACTATTGGCCATGTTATCTAATCACTATGATAGACCTCTGGGTGTTCATTATTATACCTGGACTAGTAGCAATTATTATTGTCCATGTTATCCAATCACTATGATAGACCTCTGGGTGGGCTGTATTATACCCTGGAAAGGCAAGGTCAAGGGACAACTTGTCAGGGTGAGAGAGTCCATTGTTACCAGAGATCTGCACTAATTAAGTGCATCTTTAGACATTTTGAGCAGTAATACAGAAGGAGGAACCCTGCCTCTCTGCTGTGTCTTCAGGCTCTGATATCTCTGTGTTATAGCAAGTGCAGGGCTCCCTGAGGGCAGACTGGGGCACCTCTGGGTTAGGGCAGTTATGGACATATTGCCTAGAATCTACATTGAAGGGTTAATATTCCAGAGATCTCAGGGTGAGCTCATTATGAAAGTTCCCTGGTGTCCGGACAAACACAGGCTACACCCTCTCTCACACTCACAAGGTCACACCACTTCAATAGATTGCAAGCTCTGTGGTTCAGTTTGCCTGTTGATTGCAAGTCTTCTAGCACAGTCTATGTCTGCTCTGTGAACTCTGTGGGTCAGAGCTATAGTTTGCAAGCTCTGAGGGTCAGTTATAAGCAGACATTTCAATCAATAAAAGTTTATCTGGTTGGTTTAATTTTTAACCCCTTGAGCACAATGTGTATTGGCCCTGTCTAGCATTCAGGTTGGTACGTCCCAGTATTGCACCACTTTCCCTAGTACATCAGCCTCTGGGAGTTTATTGTGTTTCACCCCAGTGTACAGAGCGGAGGAATGTGTTGCTACATGATACATAAACAATAATAATGATAAATAATTATAATAAATACTAATGTATCTCTACATACCCACCCTGTTCTATGAGGTGTCTCTATCCCCAAATCCTCACCCTCCATATGGGAAGCTTGTGAATGGAATTGTCTCCTGTGTCCTGGGGCCGGATGACCCTGTGACCCCCATCCCCCATGCTTTATTATATAATATACAGACACTCGCTTGTGTAGAGGTCAGAGGCTGAGAACAGTAAATCTGACTTCACAGACCCCGCAGGACCCCAGTCTGACCCCTCCTGGGGTATAACAGGGGGGTAATACTAGAGTGGCCCAGTATACCACGGTCATATCGCATCCTCTGCTGTTTATTTAGGATTTATTGTGTATATATATATATATTTTCCAAATTCCCACTGATTTAAAGGTGCAGTACTAGGTCCTTATAAGATTCCATTAAATGCTAAGCTGTGCCCCAGTAGGTATGGGAACCATGTTCCCGTAGCTCTACACTCCTCCCTTGCCCTCCGGTAAGCTGTGCTGATCTCAGTGATCTGCAGGGTAGGGTGAAGTTAGATCAAAGTGATCTGCAGGGTCGGGTGAAGTCAGCACACAGTGAGGAGTCATGAGTGGGGACTCACTGACACTGGGTTTCTACTGAAATGACTACAGAAGTGGGCAATCTCCCATGATGCCTCACTCACTGCTCACGTCACCTAGCCCCGCAGATCACTGTGATTAACCAGGGTTACTGGAGGGTCACAGCATGGCACAGGGCAGGACTACAATTCCCAGCCTTTGGCTTGCAGAGAATGATGGGAATTGTAGTCATGAATAGCTGGAGGGCCTCAGGTTTCCCACCAATGGCTTAGCATTTAAAAGGATCTTGCATGGACCACGTACTGCCCACTAAAATGGGTCTTTTTGAGAAGTCTCCAACACATTGCGAAGCAGTACGTTAGACACCTCTAGTATTAACGGGGTTAATAAACCCATTTAAATGAAAAGGGATTTTGGGTGTTCATTGAGTGTCTGTCACTGGACAGTTTTGTACCTTAAAACTCTCAGTGACCCGCAGGACAGGTCTCCAGTGCATTGCACAGCAACACGTGGAGGAATTCCCTGCCGTTCACTGATATAAAGGGGGTACTGAAACCTTTTGAGCGCCAGAGGAGAATGCAATGCGTTGCATCTATCGCTAGCTCTCAAAGAGTTAAATCAGTGGAAATACTGAGTGTTCAACTACAGCTAACAGGGGGCCATATGTAAAAAGACACACCAGCTGCAGCGTGGAACCTAAAGTCCCTGATGATTTAAGTGGAGATTTTAACCCCTTTAATGCTAGATTGCTCCCCAAAACTTCTCTCCAACATTCCAGAGATTTATAGTCCCATGTAAGTGAATGGAAATGTTGGGAATTTTTATTTTTCCCCTGTGGTTCATTTCGTTTGCCCCTTAATGGTTCCTATTTAGTTTATAAAATACGGCTGTTAACCATTTGAGTGCCAGAGGGGTATGCAACGCATTGCAAAGCAATACGTTGCATACCCCTGTGGCACTCAGAGGGTTACATTTTTCAGATCACAGTCCAAGACAAAATTGTTATGAAACCATAAGGCATGTGTTATCACCGTTTAGTGAGTCGAGCCCTCTAGAGATCTCAGGAGTGGCTGTTCAATGACTGCTCCGTTATCTCCCTGCAGGGTCACAGATCTGCCTCTCCAGTTCTCCATGGGGAGCGTGTGAAGACGCCGCCCTCTGGTGGAGGAGCAGTATATGAAGGAAGGACACCCCTGCTGGACGGTGGAACAGCTCATTTTGCGCAGCTCAGCCGTGATATCATCCAGGTAATTTGCCACACCTCCCCAAGCCAGTGGTAGGAAACCTGTGCCTCCCCAGCTCTGGTTGGCTGGTCATTGATAGGCTGAGGATGATGATTGTTATGATTTAACAACCCCTGTCCTGTAGCAAGTCCTTCTAGGATTGGGATCACCTGGTTTTGGTCCATTTCTTGGATTTTCATGACACTAACTGGTAAATGAAGACTGTGACCTGTTGAATTCTAGAAAGCAATGCATTGGAGGCCTTCTTGGCATTTATGGGGTTAAAAAACCCAATTTTGATCAGAGGGAACTGAGTTCCTGTATTTTACTTCTGGTTTGGAACAGAATTTCTCTGCTTTTACATACAGGACCCTGAGTGTCATACGCATGAAGTAAAAGTAAGCCGTTCTGGGATAAACAGTTTGTACCACAGGAAACAGACATTCCCCAAATTCCTATTGATTTACTCCAGGAACTCAGAGGTTAAAAGCCTCAGACTCATCACTATAAGGGGCTGAGATTCCCCCACTGAGTCACCACTGGGAACCTGTGTTTAACCCAAAATGATTCACTGCACAAACCCCCGGACCAAAATCTTCTTTCTTCTGTGAATTTGCAGAAACTGGCTGAGGCGGCGATTCTGAGATTTATTTCATTCATGAGTAGATAGTGCACTATTACAATATACTATCCTATTGCACCATTACACCATACTATCCTATTGCACCATTACATGTACTATCCTATTGCACCATTACACATACTATACTATCCTATTACACCATTACATGTACTATCCTATTGCACCATTACACCATATTATCATATTGCACCATTACACCATATTAGCCTATTGCACTATTACAATATACTATACTATTGCACCATTACACCATATTAGCCTATTGCACTATTACAATATACTATCCTATTGCACCATTACACCGTACTATCCTATTGCACCATTACATGTACTATCCTGTTGCACCATTACACCATACTATCCTATTGCACTATTACACCATACTATCCTATTACACCATTACACCATACTATCCTATTACACCATTACACATATTAGCCTATTGCACCATTACACCATACTATTCTATTGCACCATTACATGTACTATCCTATTGCACCATTACACCATACTATCCTATTGCACCATTACACCATACTATCCTATTACACCATTACACATACTATCCTATTGCACCATTACACCATACTATTCTATTGCACCATTCTATGTACTATCCTATTGCACCATTACACATACTATCCTATTGCACCATTCCATGTACTATCCTATTGCACCATTACACCATACTATCCTATTGCACCATTACACATACTATCCTATTGGACCATTACATGTATTATCCTATTGCACCATTATACCGTACTATCCTGTTGCACCATTATCCCATACTATGCTATTGCACCATTCCATGTACTATCCTATTGCACCATTACACCATACTATCCTATTGCACCATTCCATGTACTATCCTATTGCACCATTACACCATACTATCCTATTGCACCATTACACATACTATCCTATTGGACCATTACATGTATTATCCTATTGCACCATTATACCGTACTATCCTGTTGCACCATTATCCCATACTATGCTATTGCACCATTCCATGTACTATCCTATTGCACCATTACACCATACTATCCTATTGCACCATTACACCATTCTATCCTATTGCACCATTACACTGTACTATGCTATTACATTATTACGCCATACTATGCTGTTGCACCATTACTCCATACTGTGCTATTGCACCATTTCACCGTACTATGCTATTGCACCATTACACTATACTATCCTATTGCACCATTACACTGTACTATCCTATTGCACTATTACACATATTATCCTATTACACCATTACATGTACTATCCTATTGCACCATTACACGTACTATCGTATTGCACCATTCCATGTACTATCCTATTGCACCATTACATGTACTATCCTAATGCACCATTATACCGTACTATCCTGTTGCACCATTATCCTGTACTATGGTATTGCACCATTCCATATACTATCATATTGCACCATTACACCATACTTTCCTGTTGCACTATTACACGTACTATCCTATTGCACTATTACACTGTACTATGCTATTGCATTATTACTCCGTACTATGCTATTGCACCATTACGCCATACTATGCTGTTGCACCATTACGCCATACTATGCTGTTGCACCATTACTCCATACTATGCTTTTGCACCATTTCACCATACTATGCTGTTGCACCATTACACTGTACTATGCAATTGCACATTACACCATACTATGCTATTGCACCATTACATTGTGCTACGCTATTGCACCATTACACCATACTTTCCTATTGCACCATTCCATGTACTATCCTATTGCACCATTACACCATACTATCCTATTGCACCATTACACATACTATCCTATTGGACCATTACATGTACTATCCTATTGCACCATTATACCGTACTATCCTGTTGCACCATTATCCCATACTATGCTATTGCACCATTCCATGTACTATCCTATTGCACCATTACACCATACTATCCTATTGCACCATTACACCATTCTATCCTATTGCACCATTACACTGTACTATGCTATTACATTATTACGCCATACTATGCTGTTGCACCATTACTCCATACAGTGCTATTGCACCATTTAACCGTACTATGCTATTGCACCATTACACTATACTATCCTATTGCACTATTACACATATTATCCTATTACACCATTACATGTACTATCCTATTGCACCATTACACATTCTATCCTATTGCACCATTACACCATACTATCCTATTGCACCATTACATGTACTATCCTAATGCACCATTATACCGTACTATCCTGTTGCACCATTATCCTGTACTATGCTATTGCACCATTCCATATACTATCATATTGCACCATTACACCATACTTTCCTGTTGCACTATTACACGTACTATCCTATTGCACTATTACACTGTACTATGCTATTGCATTATTACTCCGTACTATGCTATTGCACCATTACGCCATACTATGCTGTTGCACCATTACTCCATACTATGCTATTGCACCATTTCACCATACTATGCTGTTGCACCATTACACTGTACTATGCAATTGCACATTACACCATACTATGCTATTGCACCATTACACCATACTTTCCTATTTCACCATTACACAGTACTATCCTATTGCACTATTACACCATACTTTCCTATTGCACCATTACACCGTACTATCCTATTGCACTATTACACCATACTATCCTATTGCACCATTACACCGTACTATCCTATTGCACCATTACACCATACTATCCTATTGCACCATTACATTGTGCTACGCTATTGCACCATTACACCATACTTTCCTATTGCACCATTACACAGTACTATCCTATTGCACTATTACACCATACTTTCCTATTGCACCATTACACCGTACTATCCTATTGCACTATTACACCATAATATCCTATTGCACCATTACACATACTATCCTATTGCACCATTCCATGTACTATCCTATTGCACTATTACACCATAATATCCTATTGCACCATTACACCGTACTATCCTATTGCACTATTACACCATAATATCCTATTGCACCATTACACATACTATCCTATTGCACCATTCCATGTACTATCCTATTGCACTATTACACCATAATATCCTATTGCACCATTACACCATACTATCCTATTGCACCATTACTCTGTGCTACCCTGTTGCACCATTACAACGTACTATTCTGTTGCACCATTACACTGTGCTATCATGTTGCACCATTACATCATACTATTCTATTGCACCAGTACATGTACTATCCTATTGCACCATTACACTGTACTATTCTATTGCACCATTACACTGTGTTACCCTGTTGCACCATTACACTGTGCTATCATGTTGCACCATTACACTGTACTATCCTATTGCACCAGTACATGTATACACTATAAAGCCCCACCCAGACATGTTTCCCCACTGCTAACCTGCAAACATGTTCTGGGGAAGACTTCTAGTCCTATTTGTATATCTCCCAGTGCCAGCAGATGATGTCATTCCTTTCATTAGTGATGTCATTTCCAATGATGTCATGTCCTGTTACGCTTGTCAGGGAATCTTCTGCTCTGTTTTTCATTTAATTTAAAGGAATTTTTTTGTCAGAAATTAAAAATATAAATGAGTCATTTATTCTGTGCATCACACATCAGGAACATGCACAAGGGAAAAAGGGGTAAGCAATTCTGGAGTAAACAGCTGTCCTGTAGGGGAACAAATCTGATCACCCATTGATTTAAATATTTTGTTATGGCATTTGTAGTTTCCTACAGCTGGAGAGCCAGATATTGGCAGCTGTCCCAAATGGGTGAGTGGGTGGGTGGGAAAAGACAGCAGGGAAGGGAGAGGAGAAGAGCCCTGGGGGGTCAGAGGAGAAGATGGGGTGCAGGGGATGAAGGAAAGTGTAGGGGAGAATGTAAGGCTGTACAGTGTAAGGAGAAGACATGGAGGATGGTGGAGAGGGGAGGAGAAGAGAAGAGTTGGAAGGGGATGGAGGGAAGGGGAGAAGACATGGAGGGTGGTGGAGGGGAGAAGAGAAGAGAAGAGTCGAAAGGAGATGGAGGGAAGAGGAGAAGAAATGGATGATGTTGGAGAGGAGAAGAGAAGAGTTGGAAGGGGATGGAGGGGAGAGGAGAAGACTTATAGGGAGTGGAGGGAAGAGGAGAAGACTTAGAGGGAGTGGAGGGGAGAGGAGAAGACTTATAGGGAGTGGAGGGAAGAGGAGAAGATTTAGAGGGAGTGGAGGGGAGAGGAGAAGACTTATAGGGAGTGGAGGGAAGAGGAGAAGACTTAGAGGGAGTGGAGGGAAGAGGAGAAGATTTAGAGGGAGTGGAGGGGAGAGGAGAAGATTTAGAGGGAGTGGAGGGGAGAGGAGAAGACTTAGAGGGAGTGGAGGGAAGAGGAGAAGACTTAGAGGGAGTGGAGGGAAGAGGAGAAGACTTAGAGGGAGTGGAGGGGAGAGGAGAAGATTTAGAGGGAGTGGAGGGAAGAGGAGAAGATTTAGAGGGAGTGGAGGGGAGAGGAGAAGACTTATAGGGAGTGGAGGGAAGAGGAGAAGACTTAGAGGGAGTGGAGGGAAGAGGAGAAGATTTAGAGGGAGTGGAGGGAAGAGGAGGAGACTTAGAGGGAGTGGAGGGGAGAGGAGAAGACTTATAGGGAGTGGAGGGGAGAGGAGAAGACTTATAGGGAGTGGAGGGGAGAGGAGAAGACTTAGAGGGAGTGGAGGGAAGAGGAGAAGACTTATAGGGAGTGGAGAGGAGAGGAGAAGACTTATAGGGAGTGGAGGGGAGAGGAGAAGATTTAGAGGGAGTGGAGGGAAGAGGAGAAGATTTAGAGGGAGTGGAGAGGAGAGGAGAAGACTTATAGGGAGTGGAGGGAAGAGGAGAAGACTTAGAGGGAGTGGAGGGAAGAGGAGAAGATTTAGAGGGAGTGGAGGGAAGAGGAGGAGACTTAGAGGGAGTGGAGGGGAGAGGAGAAGACTTATAGGGAGTGGAGGGGAGAGGAGAAGACTTAGAGGGAGTGGAGGGGAGAGGAGAAGACTTAGAGGGAGTGGAGGGAAGAGGAGAAGACTTATAGGGAGTGGAGAGGAGAGGAGAAGACTTAGAGGGAGTGGAGGGGAGAGGAGAAGACTTAGAGGGAGTGGAGGGAAGAGGAGAAGATTTTGAGGGAGTGGAGGGGAGAGGAGAAGACTTATAGGGAGTGGAGGGAAGAGGAGAAGACTTAGAGGGAGTGGAGGGGAGAGGAGAAGACTTAGAGGGAGTGGAGGGAAGAGGAGAAGACTTATAGGGAGTGGAGGGGAGAGGAGAAGACTTATAGGGAGTGGAGAGGAGAAGACTTATGGGGAGTGGAGGGGAGAGGAGAAGATTTATAGGGAGTGGAGGGGAGAGGAGAAGATTTAGAGGGAGTGGAGGGAAGAGGAGGAGACTTAGAGGGAGTGGAGGGGAGAGGAGAAGACTTATAGGGAGTGGAGGGGAGAGGAGAAGACTTAGAGGGAGTGGAGGGGAGAGGAGAAGACTTATAGGGAGTGGAGAGGAGAAGACTTATGGGGAGTGGAGGGGAGAGGAGAAGATTTATAGGGAGTGGAGAGGAGAGGAGAAGACTTAGAGGGAGTGGAGGGAAGAGGAGAAGACTTATAGGGAGTGGAGGGGAGAGGAGAAGACTTATAGGGAGTGGAGGGGAGAGGAGAAGACTTAGAGGGAGTGGAGGGAAGAGGAGAAGACTTAGAGGGAGTGGAGAGGAGAGGAGAAGACTTATAGGGAGTGGAGGGGAGAGGAGAAGACTTATAGGGAGTGGAGGGGAGAGGAGAAGACTTAGAGGGAGTGGAGGGAAGAGGAGAAGACTTAGAGGGAGTGGAGAGGAGAGGAGAAGACTTATAGGGAGTGGAGGGGAGAGGAGAAGACTTATAGGGAGTGGAGGGGAGAGGAGAAGATTTAGAGGGAGTGGAGGGAAGAGGAGAAGACTTAGAGGGAGTGGAGGGGAGAGGAGAAGACTTATAGGGAGTGGAGGGGAGAGGAGAAGACTTATAGGGAGTGGAGGGAAGAGGAGAAGATTTAGAGGGAGTGGAGGGGAGAGGAGAAGACTTATAGGGAGTGGAGGGGAGAGGAGAAGACTTAGAGGGAGTGGAGGGGATAGGAGAAGACTTAGAGGGAGTGGAGGGGAGAGGAGAAGACTTAGAGGGAGTGGAGGGAAGAGGAGAAGACTTAGAGGGAGTGGAGGGGAGAGGAGAAGACTTATAGGGAGTGGAGGGGAGAGGAGAAGACTTATAGGGAGTGGAGGGAAGAGGAGAAGATTTAGAGGGAGTGGAGGGGAGAGGAGAAGAGGAGTGGAGGGGAGAGGAGAAGACTTAGAGGGAGTGGAGGGGATAGGAGAAGACTTAGAGGGAGTGGAGGGAAGAGGAGAAGATTTATAGGGAGTGGAGGGGAGAGGAGAAGATTTAGAGGGAGTGGAGGGGAGAGGAGAAGATTTAGAGGGAGTGGAGGGGAGAGGAGAAGACTTATAGGGAGTGGAGGGGAGAGGAGAAGACTTAGAGGGAGTGGAGGGGAGAGGAGAAGACTTATAGGGAGTGGAGGAGAGAGGAGAAGATTTAGAGGGAGTGGAGGGGAGAAGATTTAGAGGGAGTGGAGGGGAGAGGAGAAGACTTATAGGGAGTGGAGGGGAGAGGAGAAGACTTATAGGGAGTGGAGGGAAGAGGAGAAGACTTAGAGGGAGTGGAGGGGAGAGGAGAAGACTTAGAGGGAGTGGAGGGAAGAGGAGAAGACTTAGAGGGAGTGGAGGGGAGAGGAGAAGATTTAGAGGGAGTAGAGGGGAGAGGAGAAGACTTTGAGGGAGTGGAGGGAGAGGAGAAGACTTATAGGGAGTGGAGGGGAGAGGAGAAGACTTAGAGGGAGTGGAGGGAAGAGGAGAAGACTTAGAGGGAGTGGAGGGAGAGGAGAAGATTTAGAGGGAGTGGAGGGGAGAGGAGAAGACTTAGAGGGAGTGGAGAGGAGAAGACTTAGAGGGAGTGGAGGGAAGAGGAGAAGATTATAGGGAGTGGAGGGAGAGGAGAAGACTTAGAGGGAGTGGAGGGGAGAGGAGAAGATTTAGAGGGAGTGGAGGGAAGAGGAGAAGACTTATACGGAGTGGAGAGGAGAGGAGAAGACTTATAGGGAGTGGAGGGAAGAGGAGAAGACTTTGAGGGAGTGGAGGGGAGAGGAGAAGACATAGAGGGAGTGGAGGGAAGAGGAGAAGACTTATAGGGAGTGGAGAGGAGAGGAGAAGACTTATAGGGAGTGGAGGGGAGAGGAGAGATTTAGAGGGAGTGGAGGGAAGAGGAGAAGATTTAGAGGGAGTGGAGAGGAGAGGAGAAGACTTATAGGGAGTGGAGGGAAGAGGAGAAGACTTAGAGGGAGTGGAGGGAAGAGGAGAAGATTTAGAGGGAGTGGAGGGAAGAGGAGGAGACTTAGAGGGAGTGGAGGGAGAGGAGAAGACTTATAGGGAGTGGAGGGGAGAGGAGAAGACTTAGAGGGAGTGGAGGGGAGAGGAGAAGACTTAGAGGGAGTGGAGGGAAGAGGAGAAGACTTATAGGGAGTGGAGAGGAGAGGAGAAGACTTAGAGGGAGTGGAGGGGAGAGGAGAAGACTTAGAGGGAGTGGAGGGAAGAGGAGAAGATTTTGAGGGAGTGGAGGGGAGAGGAGAAGACTTATAGGGAGTGGAGGGAAGAGGAGAAGACTTAGAGGGAGTGGAGGGGAGAGGAGAAGACTTAGAGGGAGTGGAGGGAGAGGAGAAGACTTATAGGGAGTGGAGGGGAGAGGAGAAGACTTATAGGGAGTGGAGAGGAGAAGACTTATGGGGAGTGGAGGGGAGAGGAGAAGATTTATAGGGAGTGGAGGGGAGAGGAGAGATTTAGAGGGAGTGGAGGGAAGAGGAGGAGACTTAGAGGGAGTGGAGGGGAGAGGAGAAGACTTATAGGGAGTGGAGGGAGAGGAGAAGACTTAGAGGGAGTGGAGGGGAGAGGAGAAGACTTATAGGAGTGGAGAGGAGAAGACTTATGGGGAGTGGAGGGGAGAGGAGAAGATTTATAGGGAGTGGAGAGGAGAGGAGAAGACTTATAGGGAGTGGAGAGGAGAGGAGAAGACTTAGAGGGAGTGGAGGGAAGAGGAGAAGACTTATAGGGAGTGGAGGGGAGAGGAGAAGACTTATAGGAGTGGAGGGGAGAGGAGAAGACTTAGAGGGAGTGGAGGGAAGAGGAGAAGACTTAGAGGGAGTGGAGAGGAGAGGAGAAGACTTATAGGGAGTGGAGGGGAGAGGAGAAGACTTATAGGGAGTGGAGGGGAGAGGAGAAGACTTAGAGGGAGTGGAGGGAAGAGGAGAAGACTTAGAGGGAGTGGAGAGGAGAGGAGAAGACTTATAGGGAGTGGAGGGGAGAGGAGAAGACTTATAGGGAGTGGAGGGAGAGGAGAAGATTTAGAGGGAGTGGAGGGAGAGGAGAAGACTTAGAGGAGTGGAGGGGAGAGGAGAAGACTTATAGGGAGTGGAGGGAGAGGAGAAGACTTATAGGGAGTGGAGGGAAGAGGAGAAGATTTAGAGGGAGTGGAGGGGAGAGGAGAAGATTATAGGGAGTGGAGGGAGAGGAGAAGACTTAGAGGGAGTGGAGGGGATAGGAGAAGACTTAGAGGGAGTGGAGGGGAGAGGAGAAGACTTAGAGGGAGTGGAGGGGAAGAGGAGAAGACTTAGAGGGAGTGGAGGGGAGAGGAGAAGACTTATAGGGAGTGGAGGGAAGAGGAGAAGATTAGAGGGAGTGGAGGGGAGAGGAGAAGACTTATAGGGAGTGGAGGGGAGAGGAGAAGACTTAGAGGGAGTGGAGGGATAGGAGAAGACTTAGAGGGAGTGGAGGGAAGAGGAGAAGACTTATAGGGAGTGGAGGGGAGAGGAGAAGATTTAGAGGGAGTGGAGGGGAGAGGAGAAGATTTAGAGGGAGTGGAGGGAGAGGAGAAGACTTATAGGGAGTGGAGGGGAGAGGAGAAGACTTAGAGGGAGTGGAGGGGAGAGGAGAAGACTTATAGGGAGTGGAGGAGGAGAGGAGAAGATTTAGAGGGAGTGGAGGGGAGAAGATTTAGAGGGAGTGGAGGGGAGAGGAGAAGACTTATAGGGAGTGGAGGGAGAGGAGAAGACTTATAGGGAGTGGAGGGAAGAGGAGAAGACTTAGAGGGAGTGGAGGGGAGAGGAGAAGACTTAGAGGGAGTGGAGGGAAGAGGAGAAGACTTAGAGGGAGTGGAGGGGAGAGGAGAAGATTTAGAGGGAGTAGAGGGGAGAGGAGAAGATTAGAGGGAGTGGAGGGAGAGGAGAGAAGACTTATAGGGAGTGGAGGGGAGA
Organism: Rhinophrynus dorsalis; assembly: GCA_037306005.1. Taxonomy (NCBI): domain Eukaryota; kingdom Metazoa; phylum Chordata; class Amphibia; order Anura; family Rhinophrynidae; genus Rhinophrynus; species Rhinophrynus dorsalis. The sequence continues at coordinate 6,427,635 of CM074720.1, read as the reverse complement.
GGAGAAGACTTAGAGGGAGTGGAGGGAAGAGGAGAAGACTTAGAGGGAGTGGAGGGAGAGGAGAAGATTTAGAGGGAGTGGAGGGAGAGGAGAAGAATTAGAGGGAGTGGAGAGGAGAGGAGAAGACTTAGAGGAGTGGAGGGAAGAGGAGAAGACTTATAGGGAGTGGAGGGGAGAGGAGAAGACTTAGAGGGAGTGGAGGGGAGAGGAGAAGATTTAGAGGAGTGGAGGGAAGAGGAGAAGACTTATAGGGAGTGGAGAGGAGAGGAGAAGACTTATAGGGAGTGGAGGGAGAGGAGAAGACTTTGAGGGAGTGGAGGGGAGAGGAGAAGACTTAGAGGGAGTGGAGGGAGAGGAGAAGACTTATAGGGAGTGGAGAGGAGAGGAGAAGACTTAGAGGGAGTGGAGGGAGAGGAGAAGACTTATAGGGAGTGGAGGGAGAGGAGAAGACTTAGAGGGAGTGGAGGGAGAGGAGAAGACTTAGAGGGAGTGGAGGGAAGAGGAGAAGACTTTGAGGGAGTGGAGGGGAGAGGGGAGAAGACTTAGAGGGAGTGGAGGGAAGAGGAGAAGACTTAGAGGGAGTGGAGGGAAGAGGAGAAGACTTATAGGGAGTGGAGGGAGAGAGGAGAAGACTTAGAGGGAGTGGAGGAGAGGAGAAGACTTAGAGGGAGTGGAGGGGAGAGGAGAAGACTTATAGGGAGTGGAGGGGAGAGGAGAAGACTTAGAGGGAGTGGAGGGAGAGGAGAAGACTTAGAGGGAGTGGAGGGAAGAGGAGAAGACTTAGAGGGAGTGGAGGGAAGAGGAGAAGACTTAGAGGGAGTGGAGGGAAGAGGAGAAGATTAGATATAGGGGGA
>CM074720.1:5680462-5730462 GCA_037306005.1 Rhinophrynus dorsalis | reverse complement strand
GAGGGAACTGGGGTACAGTGGTGTTACTGGGAGGGAACTGGGGTACACTGGTGTTACTGGGAGGGACTGGAGTACACTGGTGTTACTGGGAGGGAACTGGGGTACAGTGGTGTTACTGGGAGGGACTGGGGTACACAGGTGTTACTGGGAGGGAACTGGGGTACAGTGGTGTTACTGGGAGGGAACTGGGGTACACAGGTGTTACTGGGAGGGAACTGGGGTACAGTGGTGTTACTGGGAGGGACTGGGGTACACAGGTGTTACTGGGAGGGAACTGGGGTACACAGGTGTTACTGGGAGGGAACTGGGGTACAGTGGTGTTACTGGGAGGGAACTGGGGTACACAGGTGTTACTGGGAGGGAACTGGGGTACAGTGGTGTTACTGGGAGGGACTGGGGTACACAGGTGTTACTGGGAGGGAACTGGGGTACACAGGTGTTACTGGGAGGAAACTGGGGTACACTGGTGTTACTGGAAGGGAACTGGGGTACACAGGTGTTACTGGGAGGGAACTGGGGTACACAGGTGTTACTGGGAGGGAACTGGGGTACAGTGGTGTTACTGGGAGGGAACTGGGGTACACTGGTGTTACTGGGAGGGAACTGGGGTACACAGGTGTTACTGGGAGGAAACTGGGGTACACTGGTGTTACTGGGAGGGAACTGGGGTACACTGGTGTTACTGGGAGGGAACTGGGGTACACTGGTGTTACTGGGAGGGAACTGGGGTACACAGGTGTTACTAGGAGGGACTGGAGTACACAGGTGTTACTGGGAGGGACTGGGGTACAGTGGTGTTACTGGGAGGGAACTGGGGTACACTGGTGTTACTGGGAGGGACTGGGGTACAGTGGTGTTACTGGGAGGGAACTGGGGTACACAGGTGTTACTGGGAGGGAACTGGGGTACACTGGTGTTACTGGGAGGGAACTGGGGTACACTGGTGTTACTGGGAGGAAACTGGGGTACACTGGTGTTACTGGAAGGGAACTGGAGTACACTGGTGTTACTGGGAGGGAACTGGGGTACACTGGTGTTACTGGGAGGAAACTGGGGTACACTGGTGTTACTGGGAGGGAACTGGGGTACACTGGTGTTACTGGGAGGGAACTGGGGTACACAGGTGTTACTGGGAGGGAACTGGGGTACAGTGGTGTTACTAGGAGGGACTGGAGTACACAGGTGTTACTGGGAGGGACTGGGGTACAGTGGTGTTACTGGGAGGGAACTGGGGTACAGTGGTGTTACTGGGAGGGAACTGGGGTACACAGGTGTTACTGGGAGGGAACTGGGGTACACTGGTGTTACTGGGAGGGAACTGGGGTACACAGGTGTTACTGGGAGGAAACTGGGGTACAGTGGTGTTACTGGGAGGGACTGGAGTACACTGGTGTTACTGGGAGGGAACTGGGGTACACTGGTGTTACTGGGAGGAAACTGGGGTACACAGGTGTTACTGGGAGGAAACTGGGGTACACTGGTGTTACTGGGAGGAAACTGGGGTACAGTGGTGTTACTGGGAGGGACTGGAGTACACTGGTGTTACTGGGAGGGAACTGGGGTACACAGGTGTTACTGGGAGGGAACTGGGGTACACAGGTGTTACTGGGAGGGAACTGGGGTACACAGGTGTTACTGGGAGGGAACTGGGGTACACGGGGGTGAACACTCACTCGCCAGAGCACAGATCATAGAGAAAGCAGCGAACGCTCCAGCCAGCCCCTGACCGCTCATGATAGGAGTCGTGTAACTGGCCGGGAAGAGAGCGGCCAAACCAAAGAGACTGCCCTGCAGGATGGCGCCAAACGCTGAGAACGAGAGAGAGAGGAGATAACGTGAGACAGACACACAACCAGTGCTAAACACAGGGAGACAGACACAGTGACAGTGAGAGACAGACACAGTGACAGTGAGAGACAGACACAGTGACAGTGAGAGATAGATACAGTCATAGTGCAGACAGACACAGTGACAGTGAGAGACAGATACAGTGACAGAGAGACAGACACAGTGACAGTGAGAGACAGACACAATGACAGAGAGAGACAGACACAGTGACAGTGAGAGACAGACACAGTGAGAGAGAGAGACAGACACAGTGACAGTGAGAGACAGACACAATGACAGAGAGATACAGTGAGAGAGAGATAGATACAGTGACAGTGAGAGACAGACACAGTCATAGTGCAGACAGACACAGTGACAGTGAGAGACAGATACAGTGAATGTAAGAGACAGAGTGGAAGTGAGAGACACACACACTGATAGTGAGAGAGACAGACACAGTGATAATGAGAGACAGACACAGTCATAGTAAGAAAGAGACACAGTGATAGTGAGAGACACATTGATAGTGAGAGAGACAGACACAGTGATAATGAGACAGACACAGTGATAATGAGAGGCAGACACAGTGATAATGAGAGACAGACACAGTGATAATGAGAGGCAGACACAGTGATAATGAGAGGCAGACACAGTGATAATGAGAGGCAGACACAGTGATAATGAGAGACAGACACAGTGATAATGAGAGGCAGACACAGTGATAATGAGAGACAGACACAGTGATAATGAGAGGCAGACACAGTGATAATGAGAGGCAGACACAGTGATAATGAGAGGCAGATACAATGATAGTGAGACTGTGTAAACCATACAATGGTGGCAGCGTCGATCATGCAGACTTAAACTGAATCACTCACTAGACGCCTCTACGATCACTCGGTGCAGTTTGAAGAGGTGGCCTCTCTCCGGGAAATAAATCTTAAAAAAGAAGATGCACTGATAGATATCCGTTGTATGAAATCCCATTTCTTTCAATTCAAACATGAAAGCAGACATCAGAGTAACCAAGACTCAATGTCTCACGCGTTTCGCACTATACGTGCTTAATCATAGACACAAACACACTGAGAACATGCGCTGCATTTAAACCGTACGATCACAACGTAACAATGTTGCTCGATCCAATTTAAAGAAGGCTCGTTAAGAACAGCAACAAAGCTACCCCTCACTTAATGGAGATGTATCCATTAACTATAGCAATACCTTCAAAAATAGGATCACCGTTTCAATTCAAATGCAGCGTAAAACTCAATGTCCAACAATACAAAACGTATATATAAATATATTAAAAAATGTAAAATTAAAAGCTAAATCACCTTTTTATAATATGAAAAACCGTGAGTAGATGGACGATCACGATAAAATTCTCAATATATAAATTCATTAAAAATCAGGAGGGTGATCGAACAGTGCTGAACAAAGTATCATACTGTTTAGTGTTTAGGCCAACGAACAATTTAAATAACTACCCCTAAGAAGAGAGGAAAAAGGTAGAGATCATATCGCATGGACATCCCGGGTAAGTCATCAAACATAAAGCATGACACCATACTCCCTGTTAAGACCCCTGGGCATATGACTCTCTAATGTAAAAATCCAATAGACCTCCCACTGGGAAAGTCTTAATGCCAAATCTCCCCTCTAATAGAGGGGAGAACACATTCAACACCGTGGACCAAAAGGGAAGATGTGACTGATGGATAGCAACAAAATGCAGTGACACACCAGTCCCGGAATGCCCACACGAAATGTTACTTAAATGTTCCCTAAACCTCTCTCTCTCAGGATGTGACTCATTATCCCTACATACTGCATATTGCAGTCCGTACATGTGATTAAATAGAAAACATTCTTGTCACAATTCATCGGATTCCTCCTCCCCAGAGGCGTTCTCATTCCTAATTACAGAATTCCTTCACCTGTCTGTGGCCTACTTATGTCCAGGACTTTTCTCCTTTCCCCGCCCTTGGCTGGTCAGTGCTCAGCGTCCTTGTGTCCTGTGTATCTGATTTCTGATTCCCATTGTGACCTCCACTTGTATCTCGCTCATCCGACTTTCTGGTTTCCTGATCCCGGCTTTGTTCCTGACTACTCTCGACTCTTTGCTCCAATTCCTGTTTGCCACATTGTGTACCGAATCTGGCTTGTCTCCAACCCACCGCTTGTCTACGACTCCAAGGTACCGACTGCTTCATTTGCTCGACTCTCTGTGTACCGAATCCGGCTTGTCGATGACTCTCCGTTTGTCTACAATCCCTTGGGTCGACTCCTGCATTATTTGACGACTAGTAGTCGACTCCTGTTCTACCTCGACTCGCCTGTTGTCTTCGACTCGCAATCTACGAATTTCTGTCTGCCGACTCCTGTCTCACTTAAAGACATTTGCTTGTCCTCGACTGTCGACCTCCTGCAGTAGGGTTCCAACTCTGTGTCGGAGATTGAACCTTCCTTGCCTGGCTGAGAGACTGTGATAATTCTTTGTTGCACAGTTTATATATTGTTTACTAGGGAACAATTATTTACTGTGAAACAGAAATGTCTTCCCTGATAAACCTCAGAGCAAGTACAACACCTGCTACTACCACACCTGTACATTCCAGCGGTAGACAGCCAGTTGCCTTTATTCCTCTGTCGGTCACCAAGGTACATACTAGGTGAGAATTGAGCCGCAATTGTGGGTGCCCACTTAGAAACAAAAAGACAACCATCCTTCAATATAGATCTTAATGAATTGTCTGCATTTAAAACTGGTAAATGTTTCTGTATTGTGCGTTTAATGGAATTAATCTCAGCACTAAATGAAGTACTAAATACAAGCTTATTAATAGAACTTTATACCTTTGGTTTATTTTTTAACAAATCTGTTCTCAATATTGATAGGTATCTGGGTTCTGCTTTGTCTATCATCCAAGGATAGCCTCTCATCTCCAATCTCATGTGTAAATCTTTGGTAGCCTCCTCAAACAGTGCATCGGTGGAGCAGTTCCTCCTAAGATGGAGAAACTGCCGCATTGGAAAACCCCTGATCATATGTTGAGGATGGCAGCTTATCACAGTGCCTGTGATTCCTGTCAGTCTCATCTGTGGCAGATACTGATTTGCTGTGTTGGTTCGGCCCGCCCCCTGGTGACCTTTTTATACCTGGCTAGCACAGCTGTCAGTCGCCCTTTCGTGGTGTTTCTGAGCCAGTTATACTGTTGCTGTGTTCCGGATTCCTGTGTACCGACTCGGCTTGTCCTGACTATTCTCCTGTGTTCCTGCTCGTGTATGACCCGGCCCGTCTGACTACCACCCTTGGATCCTGACCCGGTTTGGCTGACGTTCCTGCTTGTGATCGACCCGGCTTGTATGACTGCCTTCTACGTGCTCCAACCCGGCCCGGCTGACTTCCCGCTCCGAAGACCGACTCCTGCTTTCTACAGTGACCTGTGTTCCAGTTGTCACCGCCGCAACATTTCTATCTGCTGTTCCAGCTTTTGGTGTGACTGCCTTGCCTGGTGTACTCCGATCTGTGCAGTGTATTTTCCTTGCAGAGTTGTGCGTATACGCGCCTCCTTCAGACTGCAGAGCCTTGCTATACCGCTGAAAAGCCTCGAGTAAAAGTGCTAATTAACCCTAGCAGTGCCGCCTGGGTTCCACTCTCTCGCTACTCCTGTAAGAGTCTCTTTCTCGGTGATACTACTGCTGAGTTGGCCGCTCTCCGTCGGCAGCTCCACACATCCTTGCAGAGTATTCACATCCGTTTGGGCCGGTTGGGCGCCTAAGACTCTCTCTCTTGTTCATTGAGCGATTCTGCTTTACCGAGTGGTGGCAGGTACAGGCATCAGCATTCGTATTCCGGTAATTATGCCCGTGGGGGCTGTCGGCTCTAGCGTATGTTATCCCGTTGTCCGGTTAAGTCTGAGGAGGCTTGGCAACTCTCGCATTGAAGGCCGGTTCCAATCATGCCCGTGGGGCCTTATGCACTTGCACTAGTTGAAGCAGTTCCAGTTGGTACGCCCGAGGGGGCTACGTGGACTCTTGTGCTTCTTCTTACTGAACACCGTGGCGAGGCAGTCCAGTATCCAGCCGGTGATAGTCTTGGTCTCCAGCACAGCCTTATAACACCCTGGGCGTTCCAAACATCCACATCTGACACTGACTGTTATCAAGGACTTAACCCCTTGGGGGTATATGCTATTCTACTGCTGTGTAATTGTACTTATAAGTCATTTATGCATTTACCATCGTATCTATATATATAATTACCACTGGTGTATATCTACCGCCACTAGAGGGCGTGTTATTGCCTTATTTTATTTTTAATAAAATTGTGTTCTTATTCACACACTGGTCTGAGAGTCTTAAAAAACCGTGACACAGCTATTGGCACTCAATAACGCATTGGCAGATATGGGCTTAAGATGTACATATGTTATCATAGATCCTGTTTCCACTGATGAGACCAGCTCAACATCCAGGAACACAATCCTATCCGGACTCTGTACCATAGTGAACTTCATATCGAGCTGGTTATCAGTGATGTCCTCCAAGAACCCACTAATAGAGCCCGACTGACCCTTTCAAATCAGTAAGATGTCATCGATATACCCCCTGAAAAGAAAAATATCCAATCTGAAGGGATTCCTGTTTCCAAACACGTGGCGGCGATAGGAATCCCTTCAGATTGGATATTTTTCTTTTCAGGGGGTATATCGATGACATCTTGCTGATCAATCGGGCTCTATTAGTGGATTTTTACATTAGAGTCATATGCCCAGGGGTCATAACAGGGAGTATGATGTCATGCTTTATGTTTGATGGTTTACCCAGGATGTTCATGCGATGGATAGAGGGAGGGGAGCAGAGTGACAGACTGTGGGTACAGAACTTTACCCGCAGTCTATCCGGAAGTAGGGTCAGGGCAATATTTATTTTTCTATTTCACCCAAATAGCATTGTAAAAAACAAAATTAATGCAATAGTCTAAATAATCGCTATATAACACATCATTTACGAGCAACTTGTATAGGTGTGATAGATCCCCTTTAATTTTTCACTTTTTTAATATATTTATATATACGTTTTGTATTGTTGGACATTGAGTTTTACGCTGCATTTGAATTGAAACTGTGATCCTATTTTTGAAGGTATTGCTATAGTTAATGGATACGTCTCCATTAAGTGAGGGGTAGCTTTGTTGCTGTTCTTAACGAGCCTTCTTTTAATTGGATCAAGCAACATTGTTACGTTGTGATCGTACGGTTTAAATGCAGCGCATGTTCTCAGTGTGTTTGTGTCTGTGATTAAGCACGTATAGTGCGAAACGCGTGAGACATTGAGTCTTGGTTACTCTGATGTCTGCTTTCATGTTTGAATTGAAATAAATGGGATTTTATACAACTGATATCGATAATCTTGAGTGCATCTACTTTTTCAAGACAGTGATGGTGAGAGACACAATGATAGTGAGAGACAGACACAATGATAGTGAGAGACAGACACAATGATAGTGAGAGACAAAGTGATAGTGAGAGACAGACAGAATGATAGTGAAAGACAGACACAGTTATAGAGAGAAACAGACACAGGGATAGTGAGAGACAGACACAGGGATAGTGAGACAGACACAAGAAATTCACCAAGATGGCGAACCAAACAGACACGAAGACAACGAGACAGACAGACAGACAGATTGTGCGCTACAGGAGCCGGGGATCAGCCTCACACCACTCACAATTGATGAAGATGATCTTGATCATGGTGAGACTGAAGAAAGGGACCGGGAGGAAGGGAATCTTCACAAAGATGGCCGTCAGAAGGAAGATGACAAAAATGGCTGCCAGGGTGCCAGCGATACGAATATTCTGGGAAATCCTGACCAGGAGAAAGGACAGGGTAAGAGAGAGGTCACACACCACTTCAGGTACATTGTACTACTGGTTCCAGTGCCAGGCAGTACCCACACCAGTGGGTTCTCAGTGCCAGTAGTAAGAGAACTGCACACAGTACCCAGCCTGTCTGTCCCACAAGGCCGGACTTGAATCCTTCCATGTAAAACTGCTCTTATTAGCACTGTATAATCCTGTGCATAGGCTTCTCCCACATTACCCTGACAAACCCCACCCACGAGGAGCCTCTACCATAATTCTCTGATTAGAGGTCAGTTCCACTCACCATAATACTCTGATTAGAGGTCAGTGTCACTGTGATTGGAGGTCAGTGTCACTGATTAGAGGTCAGTGTCACTGTGATTGGAGGTCAGTGTCTCTGATTAGAGGTCAGTGTCACTGTGATTGGAGGTCAGTGTCTCTGATTAGAGGTCAGTGTCACTGTGATTGGAGGTCAGTGTCACTGTGATTGGAGGTCAGTGTCACTGTGATTAGAGGTCAGTGTCACTGTGATTGGAGGTCAGTGTCACTGTGATTGGAGGTCAGTGTCTCTGATTAGAGGTCAGTGTCACTGTGATTGGAGGTCAGTGTCACTGTGATTGGAGGTCAGTGTTACTGTGATTGGAGGTCACAGTCACTGTGTTTGGAGGTCAGTGTCCCTGTGATTGGAGGTCAGTGTCACTGTGACTGGAGGTCACAGTCACTGTGATTGGAGGTCAGTGTCACTGTGATTGGAGGTCACAGTCACTGTGATTGGAGGTCAGTGTCTCTGATTAGAGGTCAGTGTCACTGTGATTGGAGGTCAGTGTCTCTGATTAGAGGTCAGTGTCACTGTGATTGGAGGTCAGTGTCACTGTGATTGGAGGTCAGTGTCACTGTGATTAGAGGTCAGTGTCACTGTGATTGGAGGTCAGTGTCACTGTGATTGGAGGTCAGTGTCTCTGATTAGAGGTCAGTGTCACTGTGATTGGAGGTCAGTGTCACTGTGATTGGAGGTCAGTGTCACTGTGATTAGAGGTCAGTGTCACTGTGATTGGAGGTCAGTGTCACTGTGATTGGAGGTCAGTGTCTCTGATTAGAGGTCAGTGTCACTGTGATTGGAGGTCAGTGTCACTGTGATTGGAGGTCAGTGTTACTGTGATTGGAGGTCACAGTCACTGTGTTTGGAGGTCAGTGTCCCTGTGATTGGAGGTCAGTATCACTGTGTTTGGAGGTCAGTGTCCCTGTGATTGGAGGTCAGTATCACTGTGATTGGAGGTCAGAGTCACTGTGATTGGAGGTCAGTGTCACTGTGATTGGAGGTCAGTGTCACTGTGATTAGAGGTCAGTGTCACTGTGATTGGAGGTCAGTGTCACTGTGATTGGAGGTCAGAGTCACTGTGATTAGAGGTCACAGTCACTGTGATTAGAGGTCAGTGTCAATGTGATTGGAGGTCAGTGTCACTGTGATTGGAGGTCAGAGTCACTGTGATTGGAGGTCAGTGTCACTGTGATTAGAGGTCAATGTCACTGTGATTGGAGGTCACAGTCACTGTGATTGGAGGTCAGTGTTACTGTGATTGGAGGTCAGTGTTACTGTGATTGGAGGTCAGTGTCTCTGATTAGAGGTCAGTGTCACTGTGATTGGAGGTCAGTGTCACTGTGATTGGAGGTCAGTGTCACTGTGATTAGAGGTCAGTGTCACTGTGATTGGAGGTCAGAGTCACTGTGATTAGAGGTCAGTGTCACTGTGATTGGAGGTCAGAGTCACTGTGATTGGAGGTCAGTGTCACTGTGATTAGAGGTCAGTGTCACTGTGATTGGAGGTCAGTGTCACTGTGATTGGAGGTCAGTGTCACTGTGATTAGAGGTCAGTGTCACTGTGATTAGAGGTCAGTGTCCCTGTGATTGGAGGTCAGAGTCACTGTGATTGGAGGTCAGTGTCACTGTGATTAGAGGTCACTGTGATTGGAGGTCAGTGTCACTGTGATTAGAGGTCAGTGTCACTGTGATTGGAGGTCAGTGTCACTGTGATTAGAGGTCAGTGTCACTGTGATTAGAGGTCAGTGTCACTGTGATTAGAGGTCAGTGTCACTGTGATTAGAGGTCAGAGTCACTGTGATTGGAGGTCAGTATCACTGTGATTGGAGGTCAGTGTCACTGTGATTGGAGGTCAGTGTCACTGTGATTAGAGGTCAGTGTCACTGTGATTGGAGGTCAGTGTCACTGTGATTGGAGGTCAGTGTCACTGTGATTAGAGGTCAGAGTCACTGTGATTGGAGGTCAGTATCACTGTGATTAGAGGTCAGTGTCCCTGTGATTGGAGGTCAGTGTCACTGTGATTGGAGGTCAGTGTCACTGTGATTGGAGGTCAGTGTCACTGTGATTGGAGGTCAGTGTCACTGTGATTGGAGGTCACAGTCACTGTGATTGGAGGTCAGTGTCACTGTGATTGGAGGTCAGTGTCACTGTGATTGGAGGTCAGTGTCACTGTGATTAGAGGTCAGTGTCACTGTGATTGGAGGTCAGTGTCACTGTGATTGGAGGTCAGTGTCACTGTGATTGGAGGTCAGAGTCACTGTGATTAGAGGTCACAGTCACTGTGATTAGAGGTCAGTGTCAATGTGATTGGAGGTCAGTGTCACTGTGATTGGAGGTCAGAGTCACTGTGATTGGAGGTCAGTGTCACTGTGATTAGAGGTCAATGTCACTGTGATTGGAGGTCACAGTCACTGTGATTGGAGGTCAGTGTTACTGTGATTGGAGGTCAGTGTTACTGTGATTGGAGGTCAGTGTCTCTGATTAGAGGTCAGTGTCACTGTGATTGGAGGTCAGTGTCACTGTGATTGGAGGTCAGTGTCACTGTGATTGGAGGTCAGTGTCACTGTGATTAGAGGTCAGTGTCACTGTGATTGGAGGTCAGAGTCACTGTGATTAGAGGTCAGTGTCACTGTGATTGGAGGTCAGAGTCACTGTGATTGGAGGTCAGTGTCACTGTGATTAGAGGTCAGTGTCACTGTGATTGGAGGTCAGTGTCACTGTGATTGGAGGTCAGTGTCACTGTGATTAGAGGTCAGTGTCACTGTGATTAGAGGTCAGTGTCCCTGTGATTGGAGGTCAGAGTCACTGTGATTGGAGGTCAGTGTCACTGTGATTAGAGGTCACTGTGATTGGAGGTCAGTGTCACTGTGATTAGAGGTCAGTGTCACTGTGATTGGAGGTCAGTGTCACTGTGATTAGAGGTCAGTGTCACTGAGATTAGAGGTCAGTGTCACTGTGATTAGAGGTCAGTGTCACTGTGATTGGAGGTCAGTGTCACTGTGATTAGAGGTCAGAGTCACTGTGATTGGAGGTCAGTATCACTGTGATTGGAGGTCAGTGTCACTGTGATTGGAGGTCAGTGTCACTGTGATTAGAGGTCAGTGTCACTGTGATTGGAGGTCAGTGTCACTGTGATTGGAGGTCAGTGTCACTGTGATTAGAGGTCAGAGTCACTGTGATTGGAGGTCAGTATCACTGTGATTAGAGGTCAGTGTCCCTGTGATTGGAGGTCAGTGTCACTGTGATTGGAGGTCAGTGTCACTGTGATTGGAGGTCAGTGTCACTGTGATTGGAGGTCAGAGTCACTGTGATTAGAGGTCACAGTCACTGTGATTAGAGGTCAGTGTCAATGTGATTGGAGGTCAGTGTCACTGTGATTGGAGGTCAGAGTCACTGTGATTGGAGGTCAGTATCACTGTGATTGGAGGTCAGTGTCACTGTGATTGGAGGTCAGTGTCTCTGATTAGAGGTCAGTGTTACTGTGATTGGAGGTCAGTGTTACTGTGATTGGAGGTCAGTGTCTCTGATTAGAGGTCAGTGTTACTGTGATTGGAGGTCAGTGTCACTGTGATTGGAGGTCAGTGTCACTGTGATTAGAGGTCAGTGTTACTGTGATTAGAGGTCAGTGTCACTGTGATTGGAGGTCAGTGTCACTGTGATTAGAGGTCAGTGTCACTGTGATTAGAGGTCAGAGTCACTGTGATTAGAGGTCAGTGTCACTGTGATTGGAGGTCAGAGTCACTGTGATTGGAGGTCAGTGTCACTGTGATTAGAGGTCAGTGTCACTGTGATTAGAGGTCAGAGTCACTGTGATTGGAGGTCAGTGTCACTGTGATTGGAGGTCAGTGTCACTGTGATTAGAGGTCAGTGTCACTGTGATTGGAGGTCAGTGTCACTGTGATTGGAGGTCAGTGTCACTGTGATTGGAGGTCAGTGTCACTGTGATTAGAGGTCAGTGTCACTGTGATTGGAGGTCAGTGTCACTGTGATTGGAGGTCAGTGTCACTGTGATTAGAGGTCAGTGTCACTGTGATTAGAGGTCAGTGTCACTGTGATTAGAGGTCAGAGTCACTGTGATTGGAGGTCAGTGTCACTGTGATTGGAGGTCAGTGTCACTGTGATTAGAGGTCAGTATCACTGTGATTGGAGGTCAGAGTCACTGTGATTGGAGGTCAGTGTCACTGTGATTAGAGGTCAGTGTCACTATGATTAGAGGTCAGAGTCACTGTGATTGGAGGTCAGTATCACTGTGATTGGAGGTCAGTGTCACTGTGATTGGAGGTCAGTGTCACTGTGATTAGAGGTCAGTGTCACTGTGATTGGAGGTCAGAGTCACTGTGATTGGAGGTCAGTGTCACTGTGATTAGAGGTCAATGTCACTGTGATTGGAGGTCACAGTCACTGTGATTGGAGGTCAGTGTTACTGTGATTGGAGGTCAGTGTTACTGTGATTGGAGGTCAGTGTCACTGTGATTGGAGGTCAGTGTCACTGTGATTGGAGGTCAGTGTCACTGTGATTGGAGGTCAGTGTCACTGTGATTAGAGGTCAGTGTCACTGTGATTGGAGGTCAGAGTCACTGTGATTAGAGGTCAGTGTCACTGTGATTGGAGGTCAGAGTCACTGTGATTGGAGGTCAGTGTCACTGTGATTAGAGGTCAGTGTCACTGTGATTGGAGGTCAGTGTCACTGTGATTGGAGGTCAGTGTCACTGTGATTAGAGGTCAGTGTCACTGTGATTAGAGGTCAGTGTCCCTGTGATTGGAGGTCAGAGTCACTGTGATTGGAGGTCAGTGTCACTGTGATTAGAGGTCACTGTGATTGGAGGTCAGTGTCACTGTGATTAGAGGTCAGTGTCACTGTGATTGGAGGTCAGTATCACTGTGATTGGAGGTCAGTGTCACTGTGATTAGAGGTCAGTGTCACTGTGATTAGAGGTCAGTGTCACTGTGATTGGAGGTCAGTGTCACTGTGATTAGAGGTCAGAGTCACTGTGATTGGAGGTCAGTATCACTGTGATTGGAGGTCAGTGTCACTGTGATTGGAGGTCAGTGTCACTGTGATTGGAGGTCAGTGTCACTGTGATTAGAGGTCAGTATCACTGTGATTAGAGGTCAGTGTCCCTGTGATTGGAGGTCAGTGTCACTGTGATTGGAGGTCAGTGTCACTGTGATTGGAGGTCAGTGTCACTGTGATTGGAGGTCAGAGTCACTGTGATTAGAGGTCACAGTCACTGTGATTAGAGGTCAGTGTCAATGTGATTGGAGGTCAGTGTCACTGTGATTGGAGGTCAGAGTCACTGTGATTGGAGGTCAGTGTCACTGTGATTGGAGGTCAGTGTCTCTGATTAGAGGTCAGTGTTACTGTGATTGGAGGTCAGTGTTACTGTGATTGGAGGTCAGTGTCTCTGATTAGAGGTCAGTGTCACTGTGATTGGAGGTCAGTGTCACTGTGATTGGAGGTCAGTGTCACTGTGATTAGAGGTCAGTGTCACTGTGATTGGAGGTCAGAGTCACTGTGATTAGAGGTCAGTGTCACTGTGATTGGAGGTCAGAGTCACTGTGATTGGAGGTCAGTGTCACTGTGATTAGAGGTCAGTGTCACTGTGATTAGAGGTCAGAGTCACTGTGATTGGAGGTCAGTGTCACTGTGATTGGAGGTCAGTGTCACTGTGATTAGAGGTCAGTGTCACTGTGATTGGAGGTCAGTGTCACTGTGATTGGAGGTCAGTGTCACTGTGATTAGAGGTCAGTGTCACTGTGATTGGAGGTCAGTGTTACTGTGATTGGAGGTCAGTGTCACTGTGATTGGAGGTCAGAGTCACTGTGATTGGAGGTCAGTGTCACTGTGATTAGAGGTCAATGTCACTGTGATTGGAGGTCACAGTCACTGTGATTGGAGGTCAGTGTCACTGTGATTGGAGGTCAGTGTCACTGTGATTAGAGGTCAGTGTCACTGTGATTAGAGGTCAGAGTCACTGTGATTGGAGGTCAGTGTCACTGTGATTGGAGGTCAGTGTCACTGTGATTGGAGGTCAGAGTCACTGTGATTGGAGGTCAGTGTCACTGTGATTGGAGGTCAGTGTCACTGTGATTGGAGGTCAGTGTCACTGTGATTGGAGGTCAGTGTTACTGTGATTAGAGGTCAGTGTCACTGTGATTAGAGGTCAGTGTCACTGTGATTGGAGGTCAGTGTCCCTGTGATTGGAGGTCAGAGTCACTGTGATTGGAGGTCAGTGTTACTGCGATTGGAGGTCAGTGTCACTGCGATTGGAGGTCAGAGTCACTGTGATTGGAGGTCAGTGTCACTGTGATTGGAGGTCAGTGTCACTGTGATTGGAGGTCAGTGTCACTGTGATTGGAGGTCAGTGTCACTGTGATTGGAGGTCAGTGTCCCTGTGATTAGAGGTCAGTGTCACTGTGATTAGAGGTCAGTGTCACTGTGATTGGAGGTCAGAGTCACTGTGATTGGAGGTCACTGTGATTGGAGGTCAGTGTCACTGTGATTGGAGGTCAGTGTCACTGTGATTAGAGGTCAGAGTCAATGTGATTGGAGGTCAGTGTCCCTGTGATTGGAGGTCAGTATCACTGTGATTGGAGGTCAGTGTCCCTGTGATTGGAGGTCAGTGTCCCTGTGATTAGAGGTCAGTGTCACTGTGATTAGAGGTCAGTGTCACTGTGATTGGAGGTCAGAGTCACTGTGATTGGAGGTCACTGTGATTGGAGGTCAGTGTCACTGTGATTGGAGGTCAGTGTCACTGTGATTAGAGGTCAGAGTCAATGTGATTGGAGGTCAGAGTCACTGTGATTGGAGGTCAGAGTCACTGTGATTGGAGGTCAGTGTTACTGCGATTGGAGGTCAGTGTCACTGTGATTGGAGGTCAGTGTCACTGTGATTAGAGGTCAGTGTCACTGTGATTGGAGGTCAGTGTCCCTGTGATTGGAGGTCAGAGTCACTGTGATTGGAGGTCAGTGTTACTGCGATTGGAGGTCAGTGTCACTGTGATTGGAGGTCAGAGTCACTGTGATTGGAGGTCAGTGTCACTGTGATTGGAGGTCAGTGTCACTGTGATTGGAGGTCAGTGTCACTGTGATTGGAGGTCAGTGTCCCTGTGATTAGAGGTCAGTGTCACTGTGATTAGAGGTCAGTGTCACTGTGATTGGAGGTCAGAGTCACTGTGATTGGAGGTCACTGTGATTGGAGGTCAGTGTCACTGTGATTGGAGGTCAGTGTCACTGTGATTAGAGGTCAGAGTCAATGTGATTGGAGGTCAGTGTCCCTGTGATTGGAGGTCAGTATCACTGTGATTGGAGGTCAGTGTCCCTGTGATTGGAGGTCAGTGTCCCTGTGATTAGAGGTCAGTGTCACTGTGATTAGAGGTCAGTGTCACTGTGATTGGAGGTCAGAGTCACTGTGATTGGAGGTCACTGTGATTGGAGGTCAGTGTCACTGTGATTGGAGGTCAGTGTCACTGTGATTAGAGGTCAGAGTCAATGTGATTGGAGGTCAGAGTCACTGTGATTGGAGGTCAGAGTCACTGTGATTGGAGGTCAGTGTTACTGCGATTGGAGGTCAGTGTCACTGTGATTGGAGGTCAGAGTCACTGTGATTGGAGGTCAGTGTTACTGTGATTGGAGGTCAGTGTCACTGTGATTAGAGGTCACTGTGATTAGAGGTCAGAGTCACTGTGATTGGAGGTGAGTGTCCCTGTGATTGGAGGTCAGTGTCACTGTGATTGGAGGTCAGTGTCACTGTGATTGGAGGTCAGAGTCACTGTGATTGGAGGTCAGAGTCACTGTGATTGGAGGTCACAGTCACTGTGATTGGAGGTCAGTGTCACTGTGATTAGAGGTCAGTGTCACTGTGATTGGAGGTCAGTGTCACTGTGATTGGAGGTCAGAGTCACTGTGATTGGAGGTCAGTGTCACTGTGATTGGAGGTCAGTGTTACTGTGATTGGAGGTCAGTGTCACTGTGATTGGAGGTCAGTGTTACTGTGATTGGAGGTCAGTGTCACTGTGATTGGAGGTCACAGTCACTGTGATTGGAGGTCAGTGTCACTGTGATTGGAGGTCACAGTCACTGTGATTGGAGGTCAGTGTCACTGTGATTGGAGGTCAGTGTCACTGTGATTGGAGGTCAGTGTCACTGTGATTGGAGGTCAGTGTCCCTGTGATTAGAGGTCAGTGTCACTGTGATTAGAGGTCAGTGTCACTGTGATTGGAGGTCAGAGTCACTGTGATTGGAGGTCACTGTGATTGGAGGTCAGTGTCACTGTGATTGGAGGTCAGTGTCACTGTGATTAGAGGTCAGAGTCAATGTGATTGGAGGTCAGTGTCCCTGTGATTGGAGGTCAGTATCACTGTGATTGGAGGTCAGTGTCCCTGTGATTGGAGGTCAGTGTCCCTGTGATTAGAGGTCAGTGTCACTGTGATTAGAGGTCAGTGTCACTGTGATTGGAGGTCAGAGTCACTGTGATTGGAGGTCAGAGTCACTGTGATTGGAGGTCAGTGTCACTGTGATTGGAGGTCAGTGTCACTGTGATTAGAGGTCAGAGTCAATGTGATTGGAGGTCAGAGTCACTGTGATTGGAGGTCAGAGTCACTGTGATTGGAGGTCAGTGTTACTGCGATTGGAGGTCAGTGTCACTGTGATTGGAGGTCAGTGTCACTGTGATTAGAGGTCAGTGTCACTGTGATTGGAGGTCAGTGTCCCTGTGATTGGAGGTCAGAGTCACTGTGATTGGAGGTCAGTGTTACTGCGATTGGAGGTCAGTGTCACTGTGATTGGAGGTCAGAGTCACTGTGATTGGAGGTCAGTGTCACTGTGATTGGAGGTCAGTGTCACTGTGATTGGAGGTCAGTGTCACTGTGATTGGAGGTCAGTGTCCCTGTGATTAGAGGTCAGTGTCACTGTGATTAGAGGTCAGTGTCACTGTGATTGGAGGTCAGAGTCACTGTGATTGGAGGTCACTGTGATTGGAGGTCAGTGTCACTGTGATTGGAGGTCAGTGTCACTGTGATTAGAGGTCAGAGTCAATGTGATTGGAGGTCAGTGTCCCTGTGATTGGAGGTCAGTATCACTGTGATTGGAGGTCAGTGTCCCTGTGATTGGAGGTCAGTGTCCCTGTGATTAGAGGTCAGTGTCACTGTGATTAGAGGTCAGTGTCACTGTGATTGGAGGTCAGAGTCACTGTGATTGGAGGTCACTGTGATTGGAGGTCAGTGTCACTGTGATTGGAGGTCAG
Source organism: Rhinophrynus dorsalis (assembly GCA_037306005.1). Classification (NCBI taxonomy): domain Eukaryota; kingdom Metazoa; phylum Chordata; class Amphibia; order Anura; family Rhinophrynidae; genus Rhinophrynus; species Rhinophrynus dorsalis. The sequence goes on along the minus strand of CM074720.1, from coordinate 5,713,200 downwards.
TGTCACTGTGATTAGAGGTCAGAGTCAATGTGATTGGAGGTCAGAGTCACTGTGATTGGAGGTCAGAGTCACTGTGATTGGAGGTCAGTGTTACTGCGATTGGAGGTCAGTGTCACTGTGATTGGAGGTCAGAGTCACTGTGATTGGAGGTCAGTGTTACTGTGATTGGAGGTCAGTGTCACTGTGATTAGAGGTCACTGTGATTAGAGGTCAGAGTCACTGTGATTGGAGGTGAGTGTCCCTGTGATTGGAGGTCAGTGTCACTGTGATTGGAGGTCAGTGTCACTGTGATTGGAGGTCAGAGTCACTGTGATTGGAGGTCAGAGTCACTGTGATTGGAGGTCAGTGTCACTGTGATTGGAGGTCAGAGTCACTGTGATTGGAGGTCAGTGTCACTGTGATTGGAGGTCAGTGTTACTGTGATTGGAGGTCAGTGTCACTGTGATTGGAGGTCAGTGTTACTGTGATTGGAGGTCAGTGTCACTGTGATTGGAGGTCACAGTCACTGTGATTGGAGGTCAGTGTCACTGTGATTGGAGGTCACAGTCACTGTGTTTGGAGGTCTGTATCACTGTGATTGGAGGTCAGTGTTACTGTGATTGGAGGTCAGTGTTACTGTGATTGGAGGTCAGTGTCACTGTGATTGGAGGTCACAGTCACTGTGATTGGAGGTCAGTGTCACTGTGATTGGAGGTCACAGTCACTGTGTTTGGAGGTCAGTGTCACTGTGATTGGAGGTCAGTGTCACTGTGATTAGAGGTCAGTGTCACTGTGATTGGAGGTCAGTGTTACTGTGATTGGAGGTCAGTGTCACTGTGATTGGAGGTCAGTGTCACTGTGATTAGAGGTCAGTGTCACTGTGATTGGAGGTCACAGTCACTGTGATTGGAGATCAGTGTCACTGTGATTAGAGGTCAGTGTCACTGTGATTGGAGGTCAGTGTCACTGTGATTAGAGGTCACTGTGATTGGAGGTCAGTGTCACTGTGATTGGAGGTCAGTGTCACTGTGATTAGAGGTCAGTGTCACTGTGATTGGAGGTCAGAGTCACTGTGATTGGAGGTCAGTGTCACTGTGATTAGAGGTCACAGTCACTGTGATTGGAGGTCAATGTCACTGTGATTGGAGGTCAGTGTTACTGTGATTGGAGGTCAGTGTCACTGTGATTGGAGGTCAGTGTCCCTGTGATTGGAGGTCAGTGTCACTGTGATTGGAGGTCAGTGTCCCTGTGATTGGAGGTCAGTGTCCCTGTGATTGGAGGTCAGTGTCACTGTGATTGGAGGTCAGTGTCCCTGTGATTGGAGGTCAGTGTCACTGTGATTAGAGGTCAGTGTCACTGTGATTGGAGGTCAGAGTCACTGTGATTGGAGGTCAGTGTCACTGTGATTGGAGGTCAGTGTCACTGTGATTGGAGGTCAGTGTCCCTGTGATTGGAGGTCAGAGTCACTGTGATTGGAGGTCAGAGTCACTGTGATTGGAGGTCAGAGTCACTGTGATTGGAGGTCAGTGTCACTGTGATTGGAGGTCAGTGTCTCTGATTAGAGGTCAGTGTCACTGTGATTAGAGGTCAGTGTCACTGTGATTGGAGGTCAGTGTCTCTGATTAGAGGTCAGTGTCACTGTGATTAGAGGTCAGTGTCACTGTGATTAGAGGTCAGAGTCACTGTGATTGGAGGTCAGTGTCACTGTGATTGGAGGTCAGAGTCACTGTGATTGGAGGTCAGAGTCACTGTGATTGGAGGTCAGTGTCACTGTGATTAGAGGTCAGTGTCACTGTGATTAGAGGTCAGAGTCACTGTGATTGGAGGTCAGTGTCACTGTGATTGGAGGTCAGTGTCACTGTGATTGGAGGTCAGTGTCACTGTGATTAGAGGTCAGTGTCACTGTGATTGGAGGTCAGTGTTACTGTGATTAGAGGTCAGTGTCACTGTGATTGGAGGTCAGTATCACTGTGATTGGAGGTCAGTGTCCCTGTGATTAGAGGTCAGTGTCACTGTGATTAGAGGTCAGTGTCACTGTGATTAGAGGTCAGTGTCACTGTGATTGGAGGTCAGAGTCACTGTGATTGGAGGTCAGAGTCACTGTGATTGGAGGTCAGAGTCACTGTGATTGGAGGTCAGTGTTACTGTGATTGGAGGTCAGTGTCACTGTGATTGGAGGTCAGTGTCACTGTGATTAGAGGTCAGAGTCACTGTGATTGGAGGTCAGTGTTACTGTGATTAGAGGTCAGTGTCACTGTGATTGGAGGTCAGTGTCACTGTGATTAGAGGTCAGTGTTACTGTGATTAGAGGTCAGAGTCACTGTGATTGGAGGTCAGTGTCCCTGTGATTGGAGGTCAGAGTCACTGTGATTGGAGGTCAGTGTCCCTGTGATTGGAGGTCAGAGTCACTGTGATTGGAGGTCAGTGTTACTGTGATTAGAGGTCAGTGTCACTGTGATTGGAGGTCAGAGTCACTGTGATTGGAGGTCAGTGTCACTGTGATTAGAGGTCAGTGTCACTGTGATTGGAGGTCAGTGTCACTGTGATTGGAGGTCAGTGTCACTGTGATTGGAGGTCAGTGTCACTGTGATTAGAGGTCAGTGATTGGAGGTCAGAGTCACTGTGATTGGAGGTCAGAGTCACTGTGATTGGAGGTCAGTGTCACTGTGATTAGAGGTCAGTGTCACTGTGATTAGAGGTCAGAGTCACTGTGATTGGAGGTCAGTGTTACTGTGATTAGAGGTCAGTGTCACTGTGATTGGAGGTCAGTGTCACTGTGATTAGAGGTCAGTGTCACTGTGATTAGAGGTCAGTGTTACTGTGATTGGAGGTCAGAGTCACTGTGATTGGAGGTCAGTGTCACTGTGATTGGAGGTCAGAGTCAATGTGATTGGAGGTCAGAGTCACTGTGATTGGAGGTCAGAGTCACTGTGATTGGAGGTCAGTGTTACTGCGATTGGAGGTCAGTGTCACTGTGATTGGAGGTCAGAGTCACTGTGATTGGAGGTCAGTGTCACTGTGATTAGAGGTCACTGTGATTGGAGGTCAGTGTCACTGTGATTGGAGGTCAGAGTCTCTGTGATTGGAGGTCAGAGTCACTGTGATTGGAGGTCAGAGTCACTGTGATTGGAGGTCAGTGTCACTGTGATTAGAGGTCACTGTGATTAGAGGTCAGAGTCACTGTGATTGGAGGTCAGAGTCACTGTGATTGGAGGTCAGTGTCACTGTGATTGGAGGTCAGTGTCACTGTGATTGGAGGTCAGTGTCCCTGTGATTAGAGGTCAGAGTCACTGTGATTGGAGGTCAGAGTCACTGTGATTGGAGGTCACAGTCACTGTGATTGGAGGTCAGTGTCACTGTGATTAGAGGTCAGTGTCACTGTGATTGGAGGTCAGTGTCACTGTGATTGGAGGTCAGAGTCACTGTGATTGGAGGTCAGTGTCACTGTGATTGGAGGTCACAGTCACTGTGATTGGAGGTCAGTGTCCCTGTGATTGGAGGTCAGTGTCACTGTGATTGGAGGTCAGTGTCACTGTGATTGGAGGTCAGTGTCACTGTGATTAGAGGTCAGTGTCACTGTGATTGGAGGTCAGTGTCCCTGTGATTGGAGGTCAGTGTCACTGTGATTAGAGGTCAGTGTCACTGTGATTGGAGGTCAGTGTCACTGTGATTGGAGGTCAGTGTCACTGTGATTGGAGGTCAGTGTTACTGTGATTAGAGGTCAGTGTCACTGTGATTGGAGGTCAGTGTCACTGTGATTGGAGGTCAGTGTCACTGTGATTGGAGGTCAGTGTCACTGTGATTGGAGGTCACAGTCACTGTGATTGGAGGTCAGTGTCCCTGTGATTGGAGGTCAGTGTCACTGTGATTAGAGGTCAGTGTTACTGTGATTAGAGGTCAGTGTCACTGTGATTGGAGGTCAGTGTCACTGTGATTAGAGGTCAGAGTCACTGTGATTGGAGGTCAGAGTCACTGTGATTGGAGGTCAGAGTCACTGTGATTGGAGGTCAGTGTCACTGTGATTGGAGGTCAGTGTCACTGTGATTGGAGGTCACAGTCACTGTGATTGGAGGTCAGTGTCACTGTGATTAGAGGTCAGTGTCACTGTGATTGGAGGTCAGAGTCACTGTGATTAGAGGTCAGAGTCACTGTGATTGGAGGTCAGTGTTACTGTGATTGGAGGTCAGTGTCTCTGTGATTGGAGGTCAGTGTGATTGGAGGCCAGTGTCACTGTGATTGGAGGTCAGTATCACTGTGATTGGAGGTCAGTGTCACTGTGATTAGAGGTCAGTGTCACTGTGATTAGAGGTCAGTGTCACTGTGATTGGAGGTCACAGTCACTGTGATTGGAGGTCAGTGTCACTGTGATTAGAGGTCAGTGTCACTGTGATTGGAGGTCAGTGTCACTGTGATTAGAGGTCAGAGTCACTGTGATTGGAGGTCAGAGTCACTGTGATTGGAGGTCAGTATCACTGTGATTGGAGGTCAGAGTCACTGTGATTGGAGGTCAGTGTTACTGTGATTAGAGGTCAGTGTCCCTGTGATTGGAGGTCAGTGTCACTGTGATTGGAGGTCAGTGTCACTGTGATTGGAGGTCACAGTCACTGTGATTGGAGGTCAGTGTCACTGTGATTAGAGGTCAGTGTCACTGTGATTGGAGGTCAGAGTCACTGTGATTAGAGGTCAGAGTCACTGTGATTGGAGGTCAGTGTTACTGTGATTGGAGGTCAGTGTCACTGTGATTGGAGGTCAGTGTGATTGGAGGCCAGTGTCACTGTGATTGGAGGTCAGTATCACTGTGATTGGAGGTCAGTGTCACTGTGATTAGAGGTCAGTGTCACTGTGATTATAGGTCAGTGTTACTGTGATTGGAGGTCAGTGTCACTGTGATTAGAGGTCAGTGTCACTGTGATTGGAGGTCAGTGTCACTGTGATTAGAGGTCAGTGTCACTGTGATTGGAGGTCAGTGTCACTGTGATTAGAGGTCAGTGTCACTGTGATTGGAGGTCACAGTCACTGTGATTGGAGGTCAGTGTCACTGTGATTGGAGGTCAGTGTCACTGTGATTGGAGGTCAGAGTCACTGTGATTAGAGGTCAGAGTCACTGTGATTGGAGGTCAGTGTTACTGTGATTGGAGGTCAGTGTCACTGTGATTAGAGGTCAGTGTCACTGTGATTGGAGGTCAGAGTCACTGTGATTAGAGGTCAGAGTCACTGTGATTGGAGGTCAGTGTTACTGTGATTGGAGGTCAGTGTCACTGTGATTGGAGGTCAGTGTGATTGGAGGCCAGTGTCACTGTGATTGGAGGTCAGTATCACTGTGATTGGAGGTCAGTGTCACTGTGATTAGAGGTCAGTGTCACTGTGATTAGAGGTCAGTGTTACTGTGATTGGAGGTCAGTGTCACTGTGATTAGAGGTCAGTGTCACTGTGATTGGAGGTCACAGTCACTGTGATTGGAGGTCAGTGTCACTGTGATTGGAGGTCAGAGTCACTGTGATTAGAGGTCAGAGTCACTGTGATTGGAGGTCAGTGTCACTGTGATTGGAGGTCAGTGTCACTGTGATTGGAGGTCAGTGTGATTGGAGGCCAGTGTCACTGTGATTGGAGGTCAGTATCACTGTGATTGGAGGTCAGTGTCACTGTGATTAGAGGTCAGTGTCACTGTGATTAGAGGTCAGTGTCACTGTGATTGGAGGTCACAGTCACTGTGATTGGAGGTCAGTGTCACTGTGATTAGAGGTCAGTGTCACTGCGATTGGAGGTCAGAGTCACTGTGATTGGAGGTCACAGTCACTGTGATTGGAGGTGAGTGTCACTGTGATTAGAGGTCAGAGTCACTGTGATTGGAGGTCAGTGTTACTGTGATTGGAGGTCAGTGTCACTGTGATTAGAGGTCAGTGTCACTGTGATTGGAGGTCACAGTCACTGTGATTGGAGGTCAGTGTCACTGTGATTGGAGGTCAGTGTCACTGCGATTGGAGGTCAGTGTCACTGTGATTGGAGGTCAGTGTCCCTGTGATTGGAGGTCAGTGTCACTGTGATTAGAGGTCAGTGTCACTGTGATTAGAGGTCAGTGTCACTGTGATTGGAGGTCAGTGTCACTGTGATTGGAGGTCAGTATCACTGTGATTGGAGGTCAGTGTCCCTGTGATTAGAGGTCAGTGTCACTGTGATTGGAGGTCAGTGTCACTGTGATTGGAGGTCAGTGTCACTGTGATTAGAGGTCAGTGTCACTGTGATTGGAGGTCAGTGTCACTGTGATTGGAGGTCAGTATCAATGTGATTAGAGGTCAGTATCACTGTGATTGGAGGTCAGTGTCCCTGTGATTAGAGGTCAGTGTCACTGTGATTGGAGGTCAGTGTCACTGTGATTAGAGGTCAGTGTCACTGTGATTGGAGGTCAGTGTCACTGTGATTGGAGGTCAGAGTCACTGTGATTGGAGGTCAGAGTCACTGTGATTGGAGGTCAGTGTCACTGTGATTGGAGGTCAGTGTCACTGTGATTGGAGGTCACAGTCACTGTGATTGGAGGTCAGTGTCACTGTGATTGGAGGTCAGTGTCACTGCGATTGGAGGTCAGTGTCACTGTGATTGGAGGTCAGTGTCACTGTGATTGGAGGTCAGTGTCACTGTGATTGGAGGTCAGTGTCACTGTGATTGGAGGTCAGTATCACTGTGATTGGAGGTCAGTATCAATGTGATTAGAGGTCAGTGTTACTGTGATTGGAGGTCAGTATCACTGTGATTGGAAGTCAGTGTCACTGTGATTAGAGGTCAGTGTCACTGTGATTGGAGGTCAGTGTCACTGTGATTAGAGGTCAGTGTCCCTGTGATTGGAGGTCAGTATCAATGTGATTAGAGGTCAGTGTTACTGTGATTGGAGGTCAGTGTTACTGTGATTGGAGGTCAGTGTCACTGTGATTGGAGGTCAGTGTCACTGTGATTAGAGGTCAGTGTTACTGTGATTGGAGGTCAGTATCACTGTGATTGGAAGTCAGTGTCACTGTGATTAGAGGTCAGTGTCACTGTGATTGGAGGTCAGTGTCACTGTGATTAGAGGTCAGTGTCACTGTGATTGGAGGTCAGTGTCACTGTGATTGGAGGTCAGTGTCACTGTGATTGGAGGTCAGTGTTACTGTGATTGGAGGTCAGTGTCACTGTGATTGGAGGTCAGTGTCCCTGTGATTGGAGGTCAGTGTCACTGTGATTGGAGGTCAGTGTCACTGTGATTGGAGGTCAGTGTCACTGTGATTGGAGGTCAGTGTCACTGTGATTGGAGGTAAGTGTCCCTGTGATTGGAGGTCAGTGTCCCTGTGATTGGAGGTCAGTGTCACTGTGATTGGAGGTCAGTGTCACTGTGATTGGAGGTCAGTGTCACTGTGATTGGAGGTCACAGTCACTGTGATTGGAGGTCAGTGTCACTGTGATTGGAGGTCAGTGTCACTGTGATTGGAGGTCAGTGTCCCTGTGATTGGAGGTCAGTGTCCCTGTGATTGGAGGTCAGTGCCACTTACATGCGGTGCAGGAAGGAGTTGAGGCAGGTGAATATGAGGAGGGGTAACATTGCGCACAATGTCATTACGTTGTTGAATATCCTCTGTAGGTAGTTCTTCTTTGGCACCGGAACGGTTCTACCTTCACCATTTGCCGCAGAGTCATTTGATGCAGATTTGGTGTCATCAGGGAGAGAGGGGAGAGGAGGAGTCACATTGATGGTATCGGGGGGCAGGGCGGTTATAGGGAGACCAGGACTGTGTTGGTGACTGCGCTGGGAGTTGTCCAAAGCGGCCGTGTCGTTCTGTGGCTCTGCCAGGCGGCTGGTGAAATACTGAGGAGAGACAATGGGTCAGAAACGTAGACAGAGGTCAGACTAACCGCACGTCCTAGCGCTGAATCAGTAATAACTGGAGCAAGGAGAACACACCGTAAAGGACGCACCATCATTCCCAAAATTCCCTTTAATATAAATCATAGAGACGTCTCCAACTCAATGTGAAGCAGAGCTGCCTTCCTCTCTAGCATTCAAGGGGTTAAATGGCCGGTTGAAATCACTGGGAATTTGTATTTGTCTTCTGTGATGCGGCTGCATTGCTCCAGTTATTATTAAACCCCTTTAACCCTTTGAGTGCCAGAGAGGTATGTATTGCATTACAGCGCAACCCATTGGATACTATCCTGGCACTCAAAGGGTTAAGAACCGAGGGGTGTGCAATGCATCCTTCTGGTGCCTGAAGGGTTAAATCAGCCTCCACGTGCTGACAGACAGACAGACGAGTCCATTCAGGGACAGGGGTTTATACTTAACACAGCTTAGGTGATGCAGCCCAGATCAGGCCGCGGAGCCACGTGTCCCACCCCCGTGTGTCTGAGCGTTCTCCTGCTAGTGCTGGAATGTAACACCAGGCTGTGCCCTTGGCATGATTTGGGGCACTGAATGCTTGTTGGTGGCACAGCCTGGCTCTGTGCCCACCACACCTCCTTACCATGGTGGCAGTCATGAAAAAATTCCATGGCAGCAGTGTGCCAAGGCCCAGCATGAAGAATATTAACCAGACTGCATTGTACCTGCGGGTGAGAGGGGTAACGTGAGACACAACCCTGCCAACTGGGTACATTATACTACCCTGTCTACCTGCCCCCATCTCTCACACACTGGCACCAACATACCATGATTTCTTACACACACTTGCACCCACATACCCTGGTCTCTTACACACACACTGGCACCCACATACCCTGATCTCTTACACACACTGGCACCCACATACCCTGACTTCTTACACACACTGGCACCCACATACCCTGCTCTCTTACACACACTGGCACCCACATACCCTGATATCTGACACACACACTGGCACCTGCATACCCTGATCTCTTACACACTGGCAACCACTTCATACCCTGATAGACCTCAAAATTAGCACCCATATAACATGATCTCTCGCACATACTGGCACTCACAGTCCCTGATCTCACCCACACATTGGCACTCACGTGCCCTGATCTCACCCACACATTGGCACTCACATGCCCTGATCTCACCCACACATTGGCACTCACAGACACTGATCTCACCCACACACTGGCACTCACAGGCCCTGATCTCACCCACACACTGGAACTCACAGGCCCTGATCTCACCTACACGTTGGCACTCACAGACACTGATCTCACCCACATATTGGCACTCACAGGCCCTGATCTCACCCACACACTGGAACTCACAGGCCCTGATCTCACCTACACGTTGGAACTCACAGACTCTGATCTCACCCACACATTGGCACTCACAGACACTGATCTCACCCACACACTGGCACTCACAGACACTGATCTCACCCACACACTGGCACTCACATGCTCTGATCTTACCCACACATTGGCACTCACAGGCCCTGATCTGTCACCCCGTCCTGTACCCTTGTCTTTTATTACCTGTCCTTGGGGGGACTGCTCATGGTCAGATCTGAAGGTCACCGGATCCTCTATGAACTGGGCACCTGGAGAGAAGAAGTAGAGAGAGACCAGCATAAGTACAGAGAGCGCTAGCACCCACACCACACAGTGCCCTCCAGGTTACACGGGCAGAGCACGGTGATCTACACGGTACACTGGAAGCACAGTGCCCTCCAGGGTCATGGGTAGAGCACAGACTTCTTCTGGGAATATGGGCAATATGCAGAACCCTCCTAGGACCATGGGTACAACACAAAGCCCTCATGGGTACACAGGCACAACACAAAGCCCTCCTGGGTACACAGGCACAACACAAAGTCCTCCTGGGTATACAGGCACAACACATAGCCATCCTGGGTACACAGGCACAACACAAAGTCCTCCTGGGTACACAGGTACAACACAAAGCCCTCCTGGGTACACAGGTACAACACAAAGTCCTCCTGGGTATACAGGCACAACACAAAGCCCTCCAGGGTATACAGGCACAACACAAAGCCCTCCTGGGTACACAGGTACAACACAAAGCCTTCCTGGGTACACAGGCACAACACATAGCCATCCTGGGTACACAGGTACAACACAAAGCCCTCCTGGGTACACAGGCACAACACATAGCATCCTGGGTACACAGGCACAACACAAGGCATCCTGGTACACGGGTAGAGCACAGAGCCTTGTTGGGTATATGAGTAGCGCAGATATATAGAAGGGGATGTATATATACAGATGTATATAAGGGACGTATATACACAGATATATATAAGAGGATGTATATAAGTGATGTATATAGACAGATGTATATAAAGAATGTTTAAGGACAGATGTATATAAGGGGATGTATACAGAGATATGTATATAAGGGGATGTATATAGACAGATGTATATAAAGGGATGTATACAGAGATATGTATAGAAGGGGATGTATACATGGATTTAACGGTAAGTTCACTAATATCCTCTTTTCTCTTAGGTCCAATGTGGAACACAGAACCCACAAGGATGGGAAAGAGGAAAGCCCCTCCACTGTAGACTAGTATTCCACAGGACTAACTGGTACCATATAAACCTCAGGTGTCAACTGACACCAAACTTGCACACCAATCCACTGAACTAGAACCAACTGGGTTCACAACTCTGCAAAAAAAGAAATAAGCAAAGGGTCCTTAAACAGGCGCAACCACTTGAAGGACCATCCGGCCAAAACTGGCCTCACCTGAGGCCAGGACATTGACACTGTAGTGTTTGGTGAAGGTGTGCAGATATGACCACGTTGCCGCATTACACAACTGCTCAGCAGAGGCCTGGTTCTCGCAGGCCCAAGAGGCGCCCACAGATCTGGTGGAGTGCACCATGATTTGGAAAGGTACAGGTTTCTTTCATATCACACATGCCTGACGGATAGTGTACTTGATCCAAGAAGCAATGGTTACTTGGGACACAGCCTGGCCTGCACAGGGGCCCTCAGAAATGACAAAAAGAAAGTCCTGAAACGCTAAGTGCGATGAAAGTGATATTTAAGTCGCAGTACCACATCCAGCAGAGGGAGCCAGTACTCCTGCCTGTTAGAAGGTTTAGGGCAACAAGTAAGAACACTCTCCTGGTTGATGTGAAACTGAGAAGACCTTGGACAAAAAAACCTCTGGAGTATGAAGAACTGCCTCGTACTGAAAAACAAGGAATTTACAGAACAAAGATGGTAGTTGGCCACTCTGACCAGAAACAAAGGCCAAAAGGAAAGCCATCTTAAAGTGGAACTACCACCCAATAAGAACATTGCCCCACATAATTGCCCATCTGGCAACTAGCTGCTCAGTAGCACAAGTCGCCAGAATTATTACCAGAGTATTCGCTATTCTTCCCGGACTGATCGCGGACATCTTGCCATAGTGACGTCCACACACCTGCGCTGTCTGTCCCAGCCGGGTCTAGGAGGCGTTGCTATGAGCCTTTCGGCTTTAAAAGGGATGTGAAGATAGGCGTCCTGGTGATTCAGGAGGGAAGGAAATTCTCCCGGACACATGGCAGAGATCACAGATTATAGAAATCTTGAAGTGCAGAACTAGCACCCCCTGGTGGAGACACTTCAAGTCCAGAATAGGATGGCAGATGCTGTCCATTTTGGGAACCACAAAAAGACTGGAGTAAAATACAGTGAAGTGTTCCTGGACTGGAGTGGGAACCAGCACCTGTTTTTCCAACACGGCGCATACTGTGCCTATGATTTAACGAGCTTGAACTGGATCTCGAGGAACTCTGGAAGCAATGTCCGATCTATGTAGTACCCTTCTGAAATAACCCACAAAACCCATTGGTCCATCACAGAAGACTCCCAACGTCTTGAAAAAGATGGAGTCGTCCCCCTAAGGGCAAAGGCTGACCAGGACTCCACAAGTCATGCGGAGGTAGGCTTGCCAGCCTTAGGCTTCTGAGCAGATGTTTTGTTCTGACAAGCCTGTCTGGCCTTTGAGGTGGAGCAGGCCTAAAAGATTTGACAGGGTTGAACAGTAGGCGCCCGAACTGGTGGGGGAAATGAAAGCCATACTTCTTCCTAGGAAAAAAAAATCAGTATTTAGGTGAAATTAAGTGTGCATTTGCCTCCAGTACTGTCACTAATGACCTTGACTAGGTCAGGTCCAAAAAGTTGTCAACCAACAAAAGGGGGAGGAACCAAATTCTGGTCAGCTGACCAGAACTTTAGTCACAAAGTACAACGCTCAGCTACCTAAAGAGCTGAGGACTTTCCAGAAAGTATGGTTGCATTGAATGCCTCCTCAGTGTGGTACCCCATGTGGTACCCCATAATACTGGCCAGCAAATCCAGAAGTTCCTCTTTAGGAAAAATATGATGAAGCTTGTTGCAAAACATGCGTTAAGGCTGATTGTAGGGAAGTCATGTCTTCCCTTTTAAACTGTTTTCTTTTTTTGTTTTATTTAATGGATCTCCTACAGCCAATCTTCATGACTGGGTTTGATCTTTCAGTGGTATCACATAAATGTTTAAGATACCCCTTTTCTTTTAGCAAGTTGGATCATGACCCGGCAAGGCAACTTGAGACAGTTGCACTTTATTCGCTGAAGCTTATAAATGATCCAATTTGTATTTTTTTCAGCTGTGATTCTGTATATACATTAAGTAACTTGTAATAAATTAATCTGGCAAGCCGGATAATGCCCCGACGTGATTCATAAGACAGCTTTACACTTTGTATTCTCTCCAGTTCACAAACTTGTGATCTTTAATACATACCAAGAGTTAATCTGGCAAACCAGTCAGTGTTCTGGCATAATCGACTTTTGTTAGATTTTGAGATCTCAATATTAGTTATACTAGCGTTCAACTGGCAAGCCGGACATTGCCCTGGCCTTGCTCATGAGATAGTTGTTCTTCATATTCCTTCAATAATAGTGGTAAGTACGTTCCATGTTCAGTATAAGGCATAAGCAGATCTTCCGCTCGGACACCGTCAGTGGGATCACATATCTCCACAGTTTGTGGACACAGGCTCTAGTGGTTGTGACCAGCAGGAGCCAGCTAGTAAGCAATGCTTTCTTAGGAGTGATCGCTCCCTATCGAGGAGAATGCTAAGCAACATGATGTCAGGTGTAAAGTCTAAGGTGATCCCAAGCAGATTACCTATGTGTTGATACACCTTGTACCAGAAAGTCTGAATACTAGCATGGGACCACCATATATGGACCAGGGAACTGTCTGGGCAGCCACATTGCCAGCAGTCACCGGGAATCATATGGCGTAAGCGATGGAGTAGTGCTGGGGGTCGATACCACCTCATCAGTAACTTATAGTTGGTTTCCCTTAGAGGGATGTTCGGAATAAGGGTAGAATGTAATTTGTGTGTAACCACTGTTTTACAGATATCTTGGTGGATAAGTCCTTTTGCCAAACACTCCTGTGGAATGTGGGAGTATTCTGGTACTGAGGGCTAAGTAGAGAGTAGAGCTTTGAGAAGCCCCCGGTTATGGCTTGTCATTCAAGGCCAATTTCTCAAAGGGAGTCAAAGGTCTGGGTCGAAAAGTTTTAATGGCCTGTGAAACAAGTAAGTGGCGAACCTGTAAGTAGCACCAGAATTTGTGGGTGGAAAGACCATGGGACTGGCAGAGTTCAGCGAAAGAGGGTAGAGATAAGGATGAATCAAGTGATTTAAGTCCACCAAACCGGTATTCTCCCAGGTGGCAAACTGAGTCTGCTGAACTCCCTGCAGTAAGTCAGGGTTACCCAATATAGAGTATAGAAGAGAAGGGAACGGTGAGAGGGCGTAAGAGGTGGAAAACCTGAACCAAAAGGTCAGCAGATAACCCACCACCACATGTCACAGAAGCGGTGCAGGCAGAGAGCTCATGGAAGTCCATAAGAGTTGTTGGAAATGTCGCACGGTCTCTTGTGTGCGAGATTTTCATAGGATACCGTCCTCAGGAAAGCATGAGAAAGCAGCTTAAATATTTAATCCTCTGAGTGCCAGGGGGTATCCAATGCATTGCTCCACACTCAAAGGGTTAAATGATCCCAGAGCACCGTCCAAAGTGGAAGACACACAATGGCTGGTTGTCTATGGGAACTATAGGTGTGCAGTAATGTTCTTCATATGGACCCAAGTGACAGAGATTGTCCCAGAACCGACTGTGATGACAACGTAGAGTCTATACACCGTCACTTGCTTGAATGTTCTGTGTGTCAGTGAGGCGTTAGGGTGACCACACATTCCAAAATGCCCGGGACTTTCCCTTATTGGGGGTATGTGTCCTGTGTCGTGCGTCCCGGGTCACCCCCCACCGGGACAACAAAGAGTCCCGGAATTGAGCAACACACGCCAGTCCATGAAATGTATTTGCTATATGGTCCTCATTGGTTGAAGACCATATAGCAAATACATTTCATTGGCTGGCTGGACTGGTGCATGCAAGACAGATGGGATGGAGCAGGTATGCTGGTGCTAGTGAGACCCGTGGCTGAGGCTCCCGCCGGCGCTGACCATCTTTCTGAGGCTGACACAGAGTAAGAGTTCTCACTGGGGACTAGGGTGACCACATATCCCGGAATGGCAGAATGGAAATGTGGTCACCGTAGGAGACGTTAGCATTCACTGCGCAACTATCAGTTATAAATCATCACCCCTATTATACAATTATCTATGGTTTGTTCTCCAAGAAAAAGAAGAAAAAAAAAAGACCTGTCCTACAGATTCCCTTCCATCACTCAGTGCTAATGTATTTCACTTATGGACGGCTTGCTCAGCGGTGCCCGTTAGATGGAGGGAGATCCTGGCAGGTACAGTGACCGCACAGTGTTATGAGGATTCGCACTGTGTGTATAACAGTCAGGGGAACTGGAACCTTTAGTGTAAACGGCTCCCGTGTGATAATTATATCATATATTCATGTATATTTGTATGTTGTAATGCACGGTTTATTCTATTTATTTTAAGACTAAATAAAAATATCATACATTATACAAACACCAGCACTGTCTGAGCCTGTGCTGATAATGTACGATCAGGAGATCACCAGTAATACATAATAACCGACAAACAGTTGTACACATACGCTGAACTTTCCTCATGTCCCACTAGAGGGCGCAGTCTGATTGCTGGTAGAATGGAAACACTATTGAGAGCAGATAATAAGAGATTTTTTTTAAACGGACATTATCACCTACACATGAATAGAGTTCATATCCTTTTAAATATCATGCACTGCTAGCCAACCATTGTAAAAATTCTCTCTTAGGTGGAAAAAACCTTAAACTCTATGATTATATAATATCTATATATAGTCATTTTTATTCACCTGGAGTAGTAATGGGCAACGCGGGGATCTCCAGCTACTGCCTGACTACAATTCCCATGATTCAGCTGGCAGGGGATGATGGGAGCTGTAGACTGACAGCAGCTGGAGTCTCTCTATGTTGCCCATCCCTAGCCCGGAGGCAGCTGTGTGAGTATCTGACCCCTCTGTGTCTATACCACTGATCAGGACAATGTAGGGGATGATGAATATAAACAGATAGAGAGATAAGAGTCTCAGTGAACTGGATGGGTTCCAATCTCAGAGCAATTATCTCTGTTTATAGTTTAATAGGTTTAAACATCTGATACCTGCAGCCACTTTGTGACACTTTCATGCAGATAAGAGGTACGTGGTATTGCAAAGGGATATTATCACTTAAAGTGGATGTGTCACCTCTGTATAACTTAGGATAAAAAGTAAGGCTATATATCAAATATTACTAAAACTGTCTTAATTTTTTTTAAAGGAGCAGTAAACTTTTTTTATGAAAAAATATATATTGTAGGGATTTTCCTACTGAGTAAAATAAGGGTACTCCCACTGCCGAGAGATTTATATTTCCAGAGTTATTACAGTTTATACTCATGTTTTTTTACATTAGCAGTGCCCTCTAGTGGTCAAATTCTAATTAGATTTCCTGTCAGATTCTAATGTAGAGGAAAGTCAGAAAAGTCATAGACATAACAGTTCTCCATAGAATGCGATAGAAACTGCTGAGTCACTTCCTGTCAGTTAGAACTATCAGGAAGTAAACACAGTAAATTCACTTGTCAGTTAGAACTATCAGGAAGTAAACACAGTAAAGTCACTTCCTGTCAGTTAGATCTATCAGGAAGTAAACACAGTAAATTCACTTCCTGTCAGTTAGAACTATCAGGAAGTAAACACAGTAAATACATTTCCTGATTATTTAAACTGCTATAAATTTTGAATAAAACATCTGACAGCGATGGGAGTGACCTTGTTTTATTCAGCAGGAAAAGCTCTGTAAAATATGTGTTTTCATAAAAAAAGTTTACTGCTCCTTTAAGCTTTATTTAGTGTAAATTTAAGTCTGTCCTTCAGCTACTTCCGGACATACTGTGGTTACCTGATTTGTACCGCAGTCTGTCACTCTGCCTCTGCTCCCCTCCCTCTATCCAGCCTCCTCCAATGACGGAGGATTTCTGTATCTAGGCTGGAGCACTCTCATTGGCAGAGGTCGATATCTAGCCAATGAGATCTCTCCAGCCAGAAAGCCTTCATCATCGGAGGAGGTTGGATAGAGGGAGCGGAGCAGAGGCAGAGGGACAGACTGCGGTGACACATCCACTTTAATATGAAGTATATATACAGTGTAGTGTTTATCCTGAGTAAAATAAGGGCAAGTCCACAGCTGAGAGGTGTTTTATTAAATGTTATTACAGCTCAAACTTGAATGGTTTAGGTGCAGTATCACAGTGGCTTGAGATGTTACAGTGGCGCTGTTGCTACAGCATCCTGTGGACAGCGCTAGTCAGTTGACCATAAACCTCCATAGGATGGTGTAACAACAGCGCCACTGTGACATTTAAGGCCACTGCGATACTGCACCTAAACAATTAAAGACTGAGCTGAAATAACACTTGAAAAACAACACCTCTCGGCAGTGGGAGTTTCCTTGTTATACCCTCTACCTGCTCTGCAATGTGCTTTGTACCCCCTGGCACTCAAAGGGTTAACTGGTAAATGAAAGCTCTCCCAGCTGGAGTATGAAGAGTCCTATATTGTTTCTGTTATCAAAAAAGGTTTACTGTTCCTTTAAATCCTCCTAACCCTAAGATCTCCCCCCCCCAACCAGTCGCATACCCAGCCCCAATCAATTCCATATGACCCACGGGGCCCCTCACTAATGGGACGGGGCCCCCCCTCTGTTTTGTGTTTGGGATCTGCTAGCAAGATGTGTTTCTAGAGTCTTTTAGACTTTTCCACATTTCAGTCTTTTAACCCCTTGAATGCTACGAAGGTCACAAGAAATTGTTCTGCAATGCACTGCACACCTCTCTAGCACACGAGTGGTTAATCACGCACAAGCTAGTTTTCTAACTAAAAAACAACTAATACAATAAATAGGGGGTTTTGGAAGGGCTTTAAACTCAACAAAGTAGTTTGTGGATAATAGCATTCCTTTATCACTCCCATCCTCTGTGCACATCATGACCAGACCTTGTGACTTTATTATATGTATTAAAAATACACTAATACACATACTCACATCCACACTGCAATGTGAGGAATGTGACACACGCTAAGTCTCCCCACCCCCCAAACGAACTGACAGAAGGAACGTAGAGACCTCAGGGCACCCTGTGATGGGACCTGACCTTTTCCTAATATCCCCCCCATTCACCATTTCAGCTCGAGGCCCTTGGCCCCTACCCCACAAACATCCCATGTGTATAACACTGAGGCCTCTCCTCACATACATCCCATATGTATAACACTGAGGCCTCTCCTCAAATACATCCCATGTGTATAACACTGAGGCCTCTCCTCAAATACATCCCATGTGTATAACACTGAGGCCTCTCCTCAAATACATCCCATGTGTATAACACTGAGGCCTCTCCTCACATACAGTCCATGTGTATAATACTGAGGCCTCTCCTCACATACAGTTCATGTGTATAACACTGAGGCCTCTCCTCACATACATCCCATGTGTATAACACTGAGGCCTCTCCTCACATACAGTCCATGTGTATAACACTGAGGCCTCTCTTCACATACAGTCCATGTGTATAACACTGAGGCCTCTCCTCACATACATCCCATGTGTATAACACTGAGGCCTCTCCTCACATACAGTCCATGTGTATAACACTGAGACCTCTCCTCACATACAGTCCATGTGTATAACACTGAGGCCTCTCCTCACATACAGTCCATGTGTATAACACTGAGGCCTCTCCTCACATACAGTCTATGTGTATAACACTGAGGCCTCTCCTCACATACAGTCCATGTGTATAACACTGAGGCCTCTCCTCACATACATCCCATGTGTATAACACTGAGGCCTCTCCTCACATACATCCCATGTGTATAACACTGAGGCCTCTCCTCACATACATCCCATGTGTATAACACTGAGGCCTCTCCTCACATACATCCCATGTGTATAACACTGAGGCCTCTCCTCACATACATCCCATGTGTATAACACTGAGGCCTCTCCTCACATACAGTCCATGTGTATAACACTGAGGCCTCTCCTCACATACATCCCATGTGTATAACACTGAGGCCTCTCCTCACATACAGTCCATGTGTATAACACTGAGGTCTCTCCTCACATACAGTCCATGTGTATAACACTGAGGCCTCTCCTCACATACATCCCATGTGTATAACACTGAGGCCTCTCCTCACATACATCCCATGTGTATAACACTGAGGCCTCTCCTCACATACAGTCCATGTGTATAACACTGAGGCCTCTCCTCACATACAGTCCATGTGTATAACACTGAGGCCTCTCCTCACATACAGTCCATGTGTATAACACTGAGGCCTCTCCTCACATACATCCCATGTGTATAACACTGAGGCCTCTCCTCACATACAGTCCATGTGTCTAACACTGAGGCCTCTCCTCACATACATCCCATGTGTATAACACTGAGGCCTCTCCTCACATACAGTTCATGTGTATAACACTGAGGCCTCTCTTCACATACAGTCCATGTGTATAACACTGAGGCCTCTCCTCACATACATCCCATGTGTATAACACTGAGGCCTCTCCTCACATACATCCCATGTGTATAACACTGAGGCCTCTCTTCACATACAGTCCATGTGTATAATACTGAGGCCTCTCCTCACATACAGTCCATGTGTATAACACTGAGGCCTCTCTTCACATACAGTCCATGTGTATAACACTGAGGTGTCTCCTCACATACAGTCCATGTGTATAACACTGAGGCCTCTCCTCACATACAGTCCATGTGTATAACACTGAGGCCTCTCCTCACATACATCCCATGTGTATAACACTGAGGCCTCTCCTCACATACAGTCCATGTGTATAACACTGAGGCCTCTCCTCACATACAGTCCATGTGTATAACACTGAGGCCTCTCTTCACATACAGTCCATGTGTATAACACTGAGGCCTCTCATCACATACAGTCCATGTGTATAACACTGAGGCCTCTCCTCACATACAGTCCATGTGTATAACACTGAGGCCTCTCCTCACGTACATTCCATGTGTATAACACTGAGGCCTCTCTTCACATACAGTCCACGTGTATAACACTGAGGCCTCTCTTCACATACAGTCCATGTGTATAACACTGAGGCCTCTCTTCACATACATCCCATGTGTATAACGCTGAGGCCTCTCCTCACATACAGTCCATGTGTATAACACTGAGGCCTCTCCTCACATACATCCCATGTGTATAACACTGAGGCCTCTATTCACATACATCCCATGTGTATAACACTGAGGCCTCTCCTCACATACAGTCCATGTGTATAACACTGAGGCCTCTCCTCACATACAGTCCATGTGTATAACACTGAGGCCTCTCTTCACATACAGTCCATGTGTATAACACTGAGGCCTCTCTTCACATACAGTCCATGTGTATAACACTGAGGCCTCTCCTCACATACAGTCCATGTGTATAACACTGAGGCCTCTCCTCTCATACATCCCATGTGTATAACACTGAGGCCTCTCCTCACATACAGTCCATGTGTATAACACTGAGGCCTCTCCTCACATACAGTCCATGTGTATAACACTGAGGCCTCTCCTCACATACAGTCCATGTGTATAACACTGAGGCCTCTCTTCACATACAGTCCATGTGTATAACACTGAGGTGTCTCCTCACATACATCCCATGTGTATAACACTGAGGTGTCTCCTCACATACATCCCATGTGTATAACACTGAGGCCTCTCCTCACACACATCCCATGTGTATAACACTGAGGCCTCTCCTCACATACAGTCCATGTGTATAACACTGAGGCCTCTCCTCACATACAGTCCATGTGTATAACACTGAGGCCTCTCCTCACATACAGTCCATGTGTATAACACTGAGGCCTCTCTTCACATACAGTCCATGTGTATAACACTGAGGTGTCTCCTCACATACATCCCATGTGTATAACACTGAGGCCTCTCCTCACATACATCCCATGTGTATAACACTGAGGCCTCTCCTCACATACAGTCCATGTGTATAACACTGAGGCCTCTCTTCACATACATCCCATGTGTATAACACTGAGGCCTCTCTTCACATACAGTCCATGTGTATAACACTGAGGCCTCTCCTCACATACAGTCCATGTGTATAACACTGAGGCCTCTCCTCACATACAGTCCATGTGTATAACACTGAGGCCTCTCTTCACATACATCCCATGTGTATAACACTGAGGCCTCTCCTCACATACAGTCCATGTGTATAACACTGAGGCCTCTCCTCACATACATCCCATGTGTATAACACTGAGGCCTCTCCTCACATACAGTCCATGTGTATAACACTGAGGCCTCTCTTCACATACATCCCATGTGTATAACACTGAGGCCTCTCTTCACATACAGTCCATGTGTATAACACTGAGGCCTCTCTTCACATACAGTCCATGTGTATAACACTGAGGCCTCTCCTCACATACAGTCCATGTGTATAACACTGAGGCCTCTCTTCACATACATCCCATGTGTATAACACTGAGGCCTCTCCTCACATACAGTCCATGTGTATAACACTGAGGCCTCTCCTCACATACAGTCCATGTGTATAACACTGAGGTGTCTCCTCACATACATCCCATGTGTATAACACTGAGGCCTCTCCTCACATACATCCCATGTGTATAACACTGAGGCCTCTCCTCACATACAGTCCATGTGTATAACACTGAGGCCTCTCCTCACATACATCCCATGTGTATAACACTGAGGCCTCTCTTCACATACATCCCATGTGTATAACACTGAGGCCTCTCCTCACATACAGTCCATGTGTATAACACTGAGGCCTCTCCTCACATACATCCCATGTGTATAACACTGAGGCGTCTCCTCACATACAGTCCATGTGTATAACACTGAGGCCTCTCCTCACATACGGTCCATGTGTATAACACTGAGGCCTCTCCTCACATACATCCCATGTGTATAACACTGAGGCCTCTCCTCACATACAGTCCATGTGTATAACACTGAGACCTCTCCTCACATACAGTCCATGTGTATAACACTGAGGTCTCTCCTCACATACAGTCCATGTGTATAACACTGAGGCCTCTCCTCACATACATCCCATGTGTATAACACTGAGGCCTCTCCTCACATACATCCCATGTGTATAACACTGAGGCCTCTCCTCACATACAGTCCATGTGTATAACACTGAGGCCTCTCCTCACATACAGTCCATGTGTATAACACTGAGGCCTCTCCTCACATACATCCCATGTGTATAACACTGAGGCCTCTCCTCACATACAGTCCATGTGTATAACACTGAGGCCTCTCCTCACATACAGTCCATGTGTATAACACTGAGGCCTCTCCTCACATACAGTCCATGTGTATAACACTGAGGCCTCTCCTCACATACAGTCCATGTGTATAACACTGAGGCCTCTCCTCACATACATCCCATGTGTATAACACTGAGGCCTCTCCTCACATACAGTCCATGTGTATAACACTGAGGTGTCCCCTCACATACATCCCATGTGTATAACACTGAGGCCTCTCCTCGCATACATCCCATGTGTATAACACTGAGGCCTCTCCTCTCATACAGTCCATGTGTATAACACTGAGGCCTCTCCTCTCATACAGTCCATGTGTATAACACTGAGGCCTCTCCTCTCATACATCCCATGTGTATAACACTGAGGCCTCTCTTCACATACATCCCATGTGTATAACACTGAGGCCTCTCCTCTCATACAGTCCATGTGTATAACACTGAGGCCTCTCCTCACATACAGTCCATGTGTATAACACTGAGGCCTCTCCTCACATACAGTCCATGTGTATAACACTAAGGCCTCTCCTCACATACAGTCCATGTGTATAACACTGAGGCCTCTCTTCACATACAGTCCATGTGTATAACACTGAGTCCTCTCTTCACATACATCCCATGTGTATAACACTGAGGCCTCTCCTCACATACAGTCCATGTGTATAACACTGAGGCCTCTCCTCACATACATCCCATGTGTATAACACTGAGGCCTCTCCTCACATACAGTCCATGTGTATAACACTGAGGTGTCTCCTCACATACAGTCCATGTGTATAACACTGAGGCCTCTCCTCACATACAGTCCATGTGTATAACACTGAGGCCTCTCTTCACATACATCCCATGTGTATAACACTGAGGCCTCTCCTCACATACAGTCCATGTGTATACCACTGAGGCCTCTCCTTACATACAGTCCATGTGTATAACACTGAGGCCTCTCCTCACATACATCCCATGTGTATAACACTGAGGCCTCTCCTCACATACAGTCCATGTGTATAACACTGAGACCTCTCCTCACATACATCCCATGTGTATAACACTGAGGCCTCTCCTCACATACATCCCATGTGTATAACACTGAGGCCTCTCCTCACATACAGTCCATGTGTATAACACTGAGGCCTCTCCTCACATACAGTCCATGTGTATAACACTGAGGCCTCTCCTCACATACAGTCCATGTGTATAACACTGAGGCCTCTCCTCACATACAGTCCATGTGTATAACACTGAGGCCTCTCCTCACATACAGTCCATGTGTATAACACTGAGGCCTCTCCTCACATACAGTCCATGTGTATAACACGGAGGCCTCTCCTCTCATACATCCCATGTGTATAACACTGAGGCCTCTCCTCACATACAGTCCATGTGTATAACACTGAGGCCTCTCCTCACATACATCCCATGTGTATAACACTGAGGCCTCTCCTCACATACAGTCCATGTGTATAACACTGCGGCCTCTCCTCACATACAGTCCATGTGTATAACACTGAGGCCTCTCCTCACATACATCCCATGTGTATAACACTGAGGCCTCTCCTCACATACAGTCCATGTGTATAACACTGAGGCCTCTCCTCACATACAGTCCATGTGTATAACACTGAGTCCTCTCTTCACATACATCCCATGTGTATAACACTGAGGCCTCTCCTCACATACAGTCCATGTGTATAACACTGAGGCCTCTCCTCACATACAGTCCATGTGTATAACACTGAGGCCTCTCCTCACATACAGTCCATGTGTATAACACTGAGGCCTCTCCTCACATACAGTCCATGTGTATAACACTGAGGCCTCTCCTCACATACAGTCCATGTGTATAACACTGAGGCCTCTCCTCACATACAGTCCATGTGTATAACACTGAGGCCTCTCCTCACATACAGTCCATGTGTATAACACTGAGGCCTCTCCTCACATACAGTCCATGTGTATAACACTGAGGCCTCTCCTCACATACATCCCATGTGTATAACACTGAGGCTTCTCTTCACATACAGTCCATGTGTATAAGACTGAGGCCTCTCCTCACATACAGTCCATGTGTATAACACTGAGGCCTCTCCTCACATACATCCCATGTGTATAACACTGAGGCCTCTCCTCACATACAGTCCATGTGTATAACACTGAGGCCTCTCCTCGCATACAGTCCATGTGTATAACACTGAGGCCTCTTATCCTGCCTGATGGGCGGTTTGTACAGGGTACCAATGGCATTGTAGGGAACACAAACATTCACTTTGATTTGCATGCAGCAAAGATATAGATATAGGACTGGAGTCTTTAGGGTATGATAACCTCACGGCTAGGCTAAGTAATAAATATATGACTGCTGAGGGAGGGGCACAGACCTCACCAATAGGTCTTTCCCCTTCCACACAATAAAAACACATAACACCTGTTCTTGGGTGAGAAGAGGCCACAGCATTTATTAATTAAGCCATAACAGTATGCCAGCCCCGGCAATAGGCCGGGGGTACGATTAAACTAGCATGAACAAGAGTCTCTGCCCTCCTTGCGCCGTTAGCCAGTGGGTGAGGGTCTAACTCCCCGAAGCTCAGCTGGGCAAGTGACATTCTTTCCTCAACTGGCGAGGACCCATCCGCCAAAGCGACTACCGTGTTAATGGGAGACGCACCCCACCGCAGCCAGACCCTTCTCTATACCCTCCTGTAACCCCATGTTAAATATATCCAAACCAATGGGGTTCAGATGGACTCCATCCCGTCTATGCAAAACCTACAGATTAGGGCCCTCAAGTTCCCGGTGCCGGATCACAACCCCATTGATTCTAGAAACAAAACGCGAAACCGACATATTCAATTTCCTGCGGCAACGCTCTATGGCACGAGTGTCCCGAGCACCCAACCAGTGAAGCCTAGGGACAACCTCAGACCAAACAATTATAAGATCACTAAACCATGCCAACAACCTGGCAATATCTTGTTTGATGGTGTTGATTAAAGCGATAGTAATGTTTCATAATAAAAGCAGCTCTAATTAATCATCATCGTATTTGGACTTTGGAGAGTGTTATTTCAGTTCTGTCAGAGTTGTAGTTCCAGAGTAATTCAATGACAAAGTGTCCCCCTCCTGCCCCTTTTACTGATGTAACACTGCTCAGCCAGAGCAGAAGGGAGGTGCCCAGGTAGATTGCACCGAGGGACAATCTTCAATTAAGATAAGGGAAAAACCTGAAAAACTTGTCAAGTGGGGCAGGGCTTTCATTGTTCTCATAGGAAGAAGATTGTCCCCTTCTGTTATCTGTCTGGTCTATGGACTGGATTCCACATCTGAGAAGAGATGGCTTACACTAGGTAAAAGGGGCAGGAGGGGAAACTTTGATTGTGAATATCTCATAAACCATAAAGGTTTGAGAGATAAGACTTATATCATTCTTCATGTTTTTTTAATGCCTACAAAATAAAATAAAGTTAAAACGAAGTATTACTATCCCTTTAAGTCGACTGTGCGAATCTCGCCAAGGTCATTGCCCCCTGCGTGTAACACCAAAATGGTCGATCCCGAAACCACACCTCGGATGCCGAGACACTCCTGCTGAATATTCACCCAGCTAAGTCCCCTAATTCCCTGCCACCTGATACATGCTCTCTCCGGCGAAAGCCCCAAATCCCGTCCGTATGGTCTCTCCTCAGCCCTCCGAGCTGCCCAATATATGAAAGAGTGTCCCACGATCCACCCCAAACAGGCAGGTGGCCTGCAAAACATTAAAACAAAAGGTGAGGATGCACATAAGTGCGATAACGAGAGGACCACCATCTCACTAGCTGAAAAACCAGAAACAGCTGCCGTAGTCGCTGCGCCAATATGAAAGGAAAGAGATGCATAATCCACGGGATTCACACCTAAGCACGCTAAGCCCCTACGAAAAACCGCTTGGGATTGAAAACGAGTAAGTGGAACACCCGACTCGTGCACGATTGACCTACCCCGAACCTGAAGATAATTCAACAGCCCAGATACTGGGCAAGACGAACACCTTGTAGCCATAAGGGACACCCACTTCTCTTTACCAAACCTGTCAGTCTTAGATTTGTGAAGGTGAACTATATCCGGGCCCAAAAGAACATCCTGATAGAAAAAAAAAAAACAATTCGGAGCTTGCTAGGAGAGACCACTTCGCTAACCCTAAACGCACCAAAAAAAGTAACCGAAAAAACCACTTGAAAACGTGACGCTTCAAAACTATCGATACACGCCGATGGTAGGATGCACAACAGCCTATCTAAAACATGAACTGACAAAGGCCTATCTATACCCGAGCGCGATCAACCCTTCAATATTCATCGAACCAGAAAAACTTTAGTAACATCTTCCAACCAAACAGTTGAAACCAAAATGACAGCGCTGACATTTTTACCATCACGGTACTACTAGAAATATCCCTCGAGCGAAGTTCAGATAAATAAACTAGCACTGCCATACTCCTAGCCTATTCGTCTTCCAAAGGATCTTCACGTTCCGCCAAACCCAACCATTCATACCACACCGTTCTGTATGCTGACAAGGTAGAGTAGGCCAGGGATTCCTGCACCAACCTCAACAGAGATGTGAAACGAGCATCCACAACTGCTCTGGACAAGGGTAGCCCTCTGTCTCCACTTCTGGTACCAGACTCCAGAATCGATCCAACTGTAAACGGGAAAGAGAGTCAGCCACTGTATTGATCAATCCAGGTATATGTCACACCTTAAATGAGATGTTAAGCTGTAAACAACGCAACACCAGGTGACGCAACAACGCCAGAACAGGATACGAACCAGATGTAGACCTATTGATCACATGGACCACAGCCATGTTGTCAGACCAAAACAACACCCACTTGTCTCTCAATTTTGTACCCCAAATCTCGACTGCCACTACGATTGGAAACAATTCAAGAAAAGCAAAATTACGCACCAAAGGAGACAATTGCACACAGTCCGGCCAGCGATGAGAGCACCATGCACCCTGAAAAAAGGCCCCAAAGTCAACTGATCCAGCAGCATCTGTATACAAGGCTAACTCCTGGTTATTGACCTCAGTCCCTTGCCAGCAAGTATGCCCGTTGTAATCAGAAAGAAATTCCTGCTAAACATCTAAATCGTCTCAAAGACTCGCAGTAATCCAAATAAAATGATGCGAGGCTCGAACTCCACACATGGAAAGCGATAGACGCTGACAAAAAGCATGGCCCATTGGCATGACTTTGCAAGCAAAAACTAAGTGACCCCACAGTTTTTGCATCTGCTTCAATGATAACATTTTTGCCGCCTTATCCCTATCCACCAAGACCTTCATTAATTGCAACTTTTCAGGAGGAAGATGGAAGACCATATCCTCCGAGTCAATTCCCAAGAAGGACAATTTCATCACAGGACCTTCAGTCTTATCCTCTGCAATAGGAACTCTGAAAAACTCAGCTATCCTGCGAAAACCATTCAACAAAACCAAACAATCCTCCTTGTCTGCCGGTCCAACAAACAAGAAGTCGTCCAAGTAATGCAATACCGAATGAATACCCATCTCACTGCGAACAACCCATTCCAAGAATGAACTAACTAGTTCAAAATAATAACATGAAATGGCACAGCCCATGGGAAGGCATTTGTCAAAGAAAAAACAACCTCTCAAAAAACAACCCAACAAATGATAACAATCTGGATGGACCGGAAGTAAATGGAATGTAGCTTCTATGTCTGATTTAGCAAGCCAACACCCCAGCCCCATGTTGCGCACCAGGGACAGGGCCCTATCAAAAGACACATACTGCACCCTACTTTGTTCCTTATCGATATCATTAGTAACAGATGAACCCTTAGGGTAAGATAAGTGATGTATCATACAAAATTTTCCAGGCTCTCGTTTAGGAACCAAGCCTAGCGGCGAAACCCTGAAATTCCAAAATGGAGGGGTGGCAAAGGGGTCTCCCATACACCCCAGCTCAACTTCAGACAACAGCTTGTCCCAAGCCAAATGTTCTTGTTCCCGTAACGATCGCAAATTATCAGACAAACACTCCTTCTGCTGGATTAAACAGAATCCAAAAATCGTCCCTGAATCCATCCAACAAAATGCTATCCTCCCTACTGTTGGGATACTGGCCTAGCCACCTGTCAAACCTTGCTTCGTTCACTGGAGTTGTCTCCTTTGGTCCCAGCTTACCGGACCCAGACCCTGAAGACCCTTTCTTAAAGCATCTCGCCACAGTGATAACACTCATGACTAAATCGACATGAGGAATACCAACGACAGTGGCTCTCATTAAAGAGCCAACACAATCCCTTCCTTCCAGACGCCGATCCCGCAGAAGGTACAGAGGAACCGGCGGACCCTGGAAAGGGAGCCGGGCGATGAGGAGTCATCAACAATAGCCACAAGTTCACATCCTGACAATCAAAAGATAATTGCGGCCGGACCGCCATGCGCTGACGGAACTGCTCATTATATTTAAACCAACAAAGACCGCCGTACACTTTGTAGGCCCCCAAGATCATATCTAAATAACTAAACAATGCCGGACTCTTAGCCGGAAATTTTTCACACATAATGCTCGCAAAGGCGCAGAAGCCTTGCAGCAAATTTCCAAATGTTAGAGGGACTTTACCCTTACCCTTACCACTGAATCCCTACTGGGAGACACCAATGACAGGACATCAACAAATTCACCACGCCATATTTTTTCCTTTACTTCTATTGCTACCTGTACCCCTAGCGGCACTGAACTACAAACTTGACCTATACCTGGCATACTCGCCTGACCGCTCATTACCGTGGACGCTGCTCTCCCTTGCGCTGACAACCTATCTAAGAGCGTGCACACTACCTGCAAGAGCTCATCCCTCTCACTGTTCACTCTATCATCAACTCTATCCCTCACCACCCCCCAAGCCGCAAGACCCCTCTGCTCACGTGGAACAGAAACTGAAGGGATCCTCGCATCTCCAGGCAGCTCTTCATCTGACTCAGAAGACCATCCAGATCTGGATGGCTCCGGGGAAATAGTCTGAACAGATCTGCTATCTCTGGGTGTACTACTGGATCTGTCTCTGGTTAAGGAGCTAGAGTCCGTTGTCCTGGGAGACTGCGTCAACACATCAGCCAGGGAACTGGTACTTTGGCTACTACCCACCGGAACTGTAGCCTCAGGCAGCTGGGTAGTGGCAACCTGGAAAGGGGCACTCTGTCCAGACGTCCCCGGCCTTGAGGGTCTGTGATGGGCGCTGTGCCTTATGGTTAGTCTAGGAATCCGGGACTGGTGCTGAATATGGGGCTCCTGGAGTGAATCACCTTCTGGCTTCTTCCCTCAGTTACAGGCATAGGATGCAAATAGGGTTGCCACCCAGCCGGTATTTTACCAGCAGGCCGGTAAAAAATTGGCTTCTGTCCAATGTTAAGTCTATGGAGGGAATGCCATGGCCGGTATTTTTTTTGAAGAAAATGTGGCAACCCTAGATGCAAAGGCTCAGACCTGGCCTGATCTAGGCCAACAGGCCCAAGCGCTGATAACCCTGACCCTCCAGAGTGTGTAAAAACATCCGCAGCGGCACGCTCTGTGCCTGCTCTGTGACGCCTGGAGCGCCCACGTTCCTTATTCTGGACGTGTGAAGCCTCACTTCTACTCTGCCCGCAAGCCCTGTGCTTGCCCTGTCTAGATCCAGATGGACTAGGATAATAACGGGAGGGCGGCCGTGATCTCCTGACCCTCCCTCCCGCATTAGGGGAAACCAGATCAATTATCGCCATAACAGGAGACCGCAATCCAGCCTCCGATGATGTAGACGGGCCTTGTGAAGGCTGACCAGCAACCTGAGCAGCCGCATCCAATAACTGGGAGAGCCAGGAACCGCCGCTGCATTCGGCCAGCGTCCTGATTCTCTCCATCAGCTGCGCAAGCGATTCCGGTTCAATTTCTCTTTAAATGGCAACAAATACAGGTAAGAAAATACGCACAGCTACACAGCTATTAATAAGATGGCTACCACACTATGTGCAGCCCCTCAGATAACAACGTACTCTTTTCTCTATTTCCCACTCTCTCAACCCTCCAGCCAATCAAACTGAATTATTATTTCCTGCCTGCTTACAGTGGTCCTGTTCCCCCAGTAGTATTGTGCGAGCACCCCGATGCTCGGGTGCTCTGACCGAGCACCCCCTGAGGCTCGAGTGCTCGGCCGAGCACCCGAGCCCCATTGAAATGCATGGGGCGACACGAGCATTACACCAGGCACCCCCTGCTCTGATGAGGGGAGGGTGCCTGGTCAATGCCCCCCTTCATCTCCGCTATGCCCCCTTCATCTCCGAATGCCCCCTTCATCTCCGCAATGTCCCCCTTCATCTCCGCTATGCCCCCTTCATCTCCGCTATGCCCCTCTTCCACAATGTCCCCCTTCATCTCCGCTATGCCCCTCTTCCACAATGTGCCCCTTCATCTCCGCTATGCCCCTCTTCCACAATGTCCCCCTTCATCTCCTCTATGGCATAGAGGAGATGAAGGGGGACATTGTGGAAGAGGGGCATAGCGGAGATGAAGGGGCACATTGTGGAAGAGGGGCATAGCGGAGATGAAGGGGGACATTG
The DNA here is from genome assembly GCA_037306005.1 of Rhinophrynus dorsalis. Classification (NCBI taxonomy): domain Eukaryota; kingdom Metazoa; phylum Chordata; class Amphibia; order Anura; family Rhinophrynidae; genus Rhinophrynus; species Rhinophrynus dorsalis. The sequence continues at coordinate 5,682,807 of CM074720.1, read as the reverse complement.
TGGAAGACGGGCATAGCGGAGATGAAGGGGGACATTGTGGAAGAGAGGCATAGAGTCTATGCCCCTCTTCCACAATGTCCCCCTTCATCTCCGCAATGCCCCCTTCATCTCCGCAATGCCCCCGTACCTCCAGTCCCTGGTGGTCCAGCGGAGCGTCTTCAGATCTGTGCCTCTTCCGGCACAGATCCCCGCCACCCGAACATGGCGGGCGAGCACATGGCGGTACTCGACGAGTACCGCCATGTGCCGAGCAGAGCGATGCTCGAGCCGATCCGAGCATCGGCCGAGCACGCTCGCTCAACACTATCCCCCAGCAGTCAAGTCCTCCCACCCCTTTGGTCCTGGAAGGCTACCTTGTGTGTGTTACAGATATAGGGCCCGGAGTCTATATTGACCTCACCGCTAGGATAAGGGATTGTATCTTGTATATTGTATCTGTTATAGATAGGCCTGGAGTCTATAGAGTATGTAATAACTACATTGTGTGTGTTACAGATATAGGGAATGATAACCTCATGGCTAAGATAAGTAATAAATATATTGCATGTGTTATAGATATAGGGCTGCAGTCTATAGGGTATGATAACCTCACGGCTAGGAGAAGTAATAAATATATTGTACGTGTTATAGATATAGGGCCTGGAGTCTATAGGGTTCGCTATATGCGTGTGTTACAGATATAGGGCTGGAGTTTATAGGGTGCTCTATATATAGGTGTGTTACAGATATAGGGCTGGAGTCTATAGGGTGTGCTACAGGTATAGGGCTGGAGTCTATAGGGTGCGCTACAGGGCTGGAGTCTATAGGGTGCACTATAGGGCTGGAGTCTATAGGGTGCGCTACAGGGCTGGAGTCTATAGGGTGCGCTATAGCACTGGAGTCTATAGGGTGCGCTATATACAGGTGTGTGAGGGGGGATTAGACATGTTACAGCATCGACTCTTTGTTTTCTATTCCCTTCCAGGATGGATAGGGACAATATACACAAAAAAGGAGACATTCTGGGATAAACCAGCTGCATCATAAAGAACATATTCATGTTTGTAATGAGACTGAAACAGTTAAAGGGTTAAACCTCCCTTTTATAGAAAAAGAAATTGGCATACAAGAGGTTAAAAATCCCACTTAAATCTATGTGAAATGTGGGAATATTTATTTTGCAGTCAATGGAGCAGCTGGTCTGCCCCAGAATGACTTTTTCCTTGTGCATACGGCCTGGTATGCCTCTGCCACCCAAGAGGTTAATGCCTAGGTTGCACACCCCCTGGCACTCAGAGGGTTACGGAGCTGACAGCATGGGAACCAGATGCCTGCTGTACACGGCGGAGACAATGCCAAGTAAAGAATAAACATGGAGAGAGAGTGAATTCTTCCACCTGCCTCATGCCAGCCGCCTGCCAACGACCCACCAGATAAATCCCAGGATTCCGGGCACTGCGCCCCTGTCAGTCCTGGCACCAAGGAGTTAACTCCCTCATCTGTACCCCAGGACCAGCGGTCAGTGAGAACGGGGCGAGACCAGCGTGACCGGGTTATAAATATCCCTCCCTGCTAAATCTGGCCCCAGCCCAGCGGGACAAGGCTACAGTTTATGGGACGCAGGTGGGCGCCAAGTCCTTAAAGGGACAGGCAGCCGCCTACTGCTGCACCCCAGCTTACTCCTGGGGGAGGCAATAATCCACAAGTAGCACCAGAAGCACTTCGGGCAATATGTATAAATGCAAAGTGGAGCAAACCAACTGCACCATAGGGGACAAATAATTTCCCAGATTTCAAAGATTTAAAAAGTGGATTTTTAACCCCTTGAATATGTTGGAGATCTCTTTATCATTCAAGCTATGAAAAGGACCATATAAACCAGTGGAAATATGTATCTGTCCACTATAGAGAGCAGCTGGTTAGTGGTAAGATTACTCCGCTCTGTCTTTATATACGTGGCCTCCAAACACAGAATATAACAGTCTAGTGACTTGGTGACAGGACACGCTAACAGGACTGGCTTTCAGGATCTCCCCTTCTGGTGGGCGGGTGGTGAGAAGGAGGAAAGGAGGGATAACGAGATGGGTCAGTCCTCGCTATTGATGTGTGCTGAGCCCAGGAGCTGACAATCACTGGTCTGTGTAGCGGCTGTGGTCCCCTTTAGTGCAGTTGGTTTGTTACCGTTATCTTAGTATATCAGCCCCCACTAGTTAACTCTTAGAGGACCAGCAGCGCAGCACGCTCCTCTGGAACTCAACAGGTTAAATACTGTGATCAAAGTGCATTATCATACAATGGAGGTCAGAGGTCAAGGACTGGAGGCCACACAAACCAAATGACCGACCAGCCAAACCCAATTTCACTCA
>CM074720.1:5465462-5675462 GCA_037306005.1 Rhinophrynus dorsalis | reverse complement strand
CACAGTCCCACTTAGTACATAGGAACGGTATCACATTTCTACTTAGTACATAGGAGCGGTATCACATTCCCACTTAGTACATAGGAGCGGAATCACATTCCCACTTAGTACATAGGAGCGGTATCACATTTCTACTTAGTACATAGGAACGGTATCACATTTCTACTTAGCACATAGGAGCGGAATCACATTCCCACTTAGTACATAGGAGCGGAATCACAGTCCCACTTAGTACATAGGAGCGGTATCACATTCCCACTTAGTACATAGGAGCGGAATCACATTCCCACTTAGTACATAGGAGCGGAATCACATTCCCACTTACTACATAGGAGCGGTATCACATTCCCACTTAGTACATAGGAGCGGAATCACATTCCCACTTAGTACATAGGAGCGGTATCACATTCCCACTTAGTACATAGGAGCGGAATCACATTCCCACTTAGTACATAGGAGCGGAATCACATTTCTACTTAGTACATAGGAGCGGAATCACATTTCCACTTAGTACATAGGAGCGGAATCACATTTCAACTTAGTACATAGGAGCAGAATCACATTTCCACTTAGTACATAGGAGCGGTATCACGTTTCTACTTAGTACATAGGAGCAGAATCACATTTCTACTTAGTACATAGGAGCAGAATCACATTTCCACTTAGTACATAGGAGCGGTATCACATTTCTACTTAGTACATAGGAGCAGAATCACAGTCCCACTTAGTACATAGGAGCGGAATCACATTCCCACTTAGTACATAGGAGCGGAATCACAGTCCCACTTAGTACATAGGAACGGTATCACATTTCTACTTAGTACATAGGAGCGGTATCACATTCCCACTTAGTACATAGGAGCGGAATCACATTCCCACTTAGTACATAGGAGTGGTATCACATTTCTACTTAGTACATAGGAACGGTATCACATTTCTACTTAGCACATAGGAGCGGAATCACATTCCCACTTAGTACATAGGAGCGGAATCACAGTCCCACTTAGTACATAGGAGCGGTATCACATTCCCACTTAGTACATAGGAGCGGAATCACATTCCCACTTAGTACATAGGAGCGGAATCACATTCCCACTTAGTACATAGGAGCGGAATCACATTCCCACTTAGTACATAGGAGCGGAATCACATTTCCACTTAGTACATAGGAGCGGAATCACATTTCCACTTAGTACATAGGAGCGGTATCACATTTCTACTTAGTACATAGGAGCGGTATCACATTCCCACTTAGTACATAGGAGAGGAATCACATTTCTACTTAGTACATAGGAGCGGAATCACATTTCCACTTAGTACATAGGAGCGGAATCACATTTCCACTTAGTACATAGGAGCGGAATCACATTTCCACTTAGTACATAGGAGAGGAATCACATTTCCACTTAGTACATAGGAGCGGAATCACATTTCCACTTAGTACATAGGAGCGGTATCACATTTCTACTTAGTACATAGGAGCGGTATCACATTCCCACTTAGTACATAGGAGAGGAATCACATTTCTACTTAGTACATAGGAGCGGAATCACATTCCCACTTAGTACATAGGAGCGGAATCACATTCCCACTTAGTACATAGGAGCGGAATCACATTCCCACTTAGTACATAGTAACGGTATCACATTTCTACTTAGTACATAGGAGCGGTATCACATTCCCACTTAGTACATAGGAGCGGTATCACATTCCTACTTAGTACATAGGAGCGGTATCACATTCCCACTTAGTACATAGGAGCGGTATCACATTTCTACTTAGTACATAGGAGCGGTATCACATTCCTACTTAGTACATAGGAGCGGAATCACATTCCCACTTAGTACATAGGAGCGGAATCACATTCCCACTTAGTACATAGGAGCGGTATCACATTCCCACTTAGTACATAGGAGCGGTATCACATTTCTACTTAGTACATAGGAGCGGTATCACATTTCTACTTAGTACATAGGAGCAGTATCACTTTTCTACTTAGTACATAGGAGCGGTATCACATTCCCACTTAGTACATAGGAGCGGTATCACATTCCCACTTAGTACATAGGAGCGGAATCACATTCCCACTTAGTACATAGGAGCGGTATCACATTCCCACTTAGTACATAGGAGCGGAATCACATTCCCACTTAGTACATAGGAGCGGAATCACATTCCCACTTAGTACATAGGAGCGGAATCACATTTCTACTTAGTACATAGGAGCGGAATCACATTTCCACTTAGTACATAGGAGCGGTATCACATTTCTACTTAGTACATAGGAGCGGTATCACATTCCCACTTAGTACATAGGAGCGGAATCACAGTCCCACTTAGTACATAGGAGCGGAATCACATTCCCACTTAGTACATAGGAGCGGTATCACATTCCCACTTAGTACATAGGAGAGGAATCACATTTCTACTTAGTACATAGGAGCGGAATCACATTTCCACTTAGTACATAGGAGCGGTATCACATTTCTACTTAGTACATAGGAGCGGTATCACATTCCCACTTAGTACATAGGAGCGGAATCACAGTCCCACTTAGTACATAGGAGCGGAATCACAGTCCCACTTAGTACATAGGAACGGTATCACATTTCTACTTAGTACATAGGAGCGGTATCACATTCCCACTTAGTACATAGGAGCGGAATCACATTCCCAATTAGTACATAGGAGCGGTATCACATTTCTACTTAGTACATAGGAACGGTATCACATTTCTACTTAGCACATAGGAGCGGAATCACAGTCCCACTTAGTACATAGGAGCGGAATCACATTCCCACTTAGTACATAGGAGCGGAATCACATTCCCACTTAGTACATAGGAACGGTATCACATTTCTACTTAGTACATAGGAGCGGTATCACATTCCCACTTAGTACATAGGAGCGGTATCACATTCCCACTTAGTACATAGGAGCGGTATCACATTCCCACTTAGTACATAGGAGCGGTATCACATTTCTACTTAGTACATAGGAGCGGTATCACATTCCCACTTAGTACATAGGAGCGGTATCACATTCCCACTTAGTACATAGGAGCGGTATCACATTCCCACATAGTACATAGGAGCGGTATCACATTCCCACTTAGTACATAGGAGCGGAATCACATTCCCACTTAGTACATAGGAGCGGAATCACATTCCCACTTAGTACATAGGAGCGGTATCACATTCCCAGTTAGTACATAGGAGCGGAATCACATTTCTACTTAGTACATAGGAGCGGTATCACATTCCCACATAGTACATAGGAGCGGTATCACATTCCCACTTAGTACATAGGAGCGGAATCACTTTCCCACTTAGTACATAGGAGCGGAATCACATTTCTACTTAGTACATAGGAGCAGAATCACATTTCCACTTAGTACATAGGAGCGGAATCACATTTCTACTTAGTACATAGGAGCAGAATCACATTTCCACTTAGTACATAGGAGCGGTATCACGTTTCTACTTAGTACATAGGAGCGGAATCACATTTCTACTTAGTACATAGAAGCAGAATCACATTTCCACTTAGTACATAGGAGCGGTATCACATTTCTACTTAGTACATAGGAGCGGAATCACAGTCCCACTTAGTACATAGGAGCGGAATCACATTCCCACTTAGTACATAGGAGCGGAATCACAGTCCCACTTAGTACATAGGAACGGTATCACATTTCTACTTAGTACATAGGAGCGGTATCACATTCCCACTTAGTACATAGGAGCGGAATCACATTCCCACTTAGTACATAGGAGCGGTATCACATTTCTACTTAGTACATAGGAACGGTATCACATTTCTACTTAGTACATAGGAGCGGAATCACAGTCCCACTTAGTACATAGGAGCGGAATCACATTCCCACTTAGTACATAGGAGCGGAATCACAGTCCCACTTAGTACATAGGAACGGTATCACATTTCTACTTAGTACATAGGAGCGGTATCACATTCCCACTTAGTACATAGGAGCGGAATCACATTCCCACTTAGTACATAGGAGCGGTATCACATTTCTACTTAGTACATAGGAACGGTATCACATTTCTACTTAGCACATAGGAGCGGAATCACATTCCCACTTAGTACATAGAAGCGGAATCACAGTCCCACTTAGTACATAGGAGCGGTATCACATTCCCACTTAGTACATAGGAGCGGAATCACATTCCCACTTAGTACATAGGAGCGGTATCACATTCCCACTTAGTACATAGGAGCGGAATCACATTCCCACTTAGTACATAGGAGCGGTATCACATTCCCACTTAGTACATAGGAGCGGAATCACATTCCCACTTAGTACATAGGAGCGGAATCACATTTCTACTTAGTACATAGGAGCGGAATCACATTCCCACTTAGTACATAGGAGCGGAATCACATTCCCACTTAGTACATAGGAGCGGTATCACATTCCCACTTAGTACATAGGAGCGGAATCACATTCCCACTTAGTACATAGGAGCGGTATCACATTCCCACTTAGTACATAGGAGCGGAATCACATTCCCACTTAGTACACAGGAGCGGAATCACATTTCTACTTAGTACATAGGAGCGGAATCACATTTCCACTTAGTACATAGGAGCGGAATCACATTTCAACTTAGTACATAGGAGCAGAATCACATTTCCACTTAGTACATAGGAGCGGTATCACGTTTCTACTTAGTACATAGGAGCGGAATCACATTTCTACTTAGTACATAGGAGCAGAATCACATTTCCACTTAGTACATAGGAGCGGAATCACATTCCCACTTAGTACATAGGAGCGGAATCACATTTCTACTTAGTACATAGGAGCGGAATCACATTCCCACTTAGTACATAGGAGCGGAATCACATTCCCACTTAGTACATAGGAACGGTATCACATTTCTACTTAGTACATAGGAGCGGTATCACATTCCCACTTAGTACATAGGAGCGGTATCACATTCCCACTTAGTACATAGGAGCGGTATCACATTCCCACTTAGTACATAGGAGCGGTATCACATTTCTACTTAGTACATAGGAGCGGTATCACATTCCCACTTAGTACATAGGAGCGGTATCTCATTCCCACTTAGTACATAGGAGCGGTATCACATTCCCACATAGTACATAGGAGCGGTATCACATTCCCACTTAGTACATAGGAGCGGAATCACATTCCCACTTAGTACATAGGAGCGGAATCACATTCCCACTTAGTACATAGAAGCGGAATCACATTCCCAGTTAGTACATAGGAGCGGAATCACATTTCTACTTAGTACATAGGAGCGGTATCACATTCCCACTTAGTACATAGGAGCGGTATCACATTCCCACATAGTACATAGGAGCGGTATCACATTCCCACTTAGTACATAGGAGCGGAATCACTTTCCCACTTAGTACATAGGAGCGGAATCACATTTCTACTTAGTACATAGGAGCGGTATCACATTTCTACTTAGTACATAGAAGCAGAATCACATTTCCACTTAGTACATAGGAGCGGTATCACATTTCTACTTAGTACATAGGAGCGGAATCACAGTCCCACTTAGTACATAGGAGCGGAATCACATTCCCACTTAGTACATAGGAGCGGAATCACAGTCCCACTTAGTACATAGGAACGGTATCACATTTCTACTTAGTACATAGGAGCGGTATCACATTCCCACTTAGTACATAGGAGCGGAATCACATTCCCACTTAGTACATAGGAGCGGTATCACATTTCTACTTAGTACATAGGAACGGTATCACATTTCTACTTAGTACATAGGAGCGGAATCACAGTCCCACTTAGTACATAGGAGCGGAATCACATTCCCACTTAGTACATAGGAGCGGAATCACAGTCCCACTTAGTACATAGGAACGGTATCACATTTCTACTTAGTACATAGGAGCGGTATCACATTCCCACTTAGTACATAGGAGCGGAATCACATTCCCACTTAGTACATAGGAGCGGTATCACATTTCTACTTAGTACATAGGAACGGTATCACATTTCTACTTAGCACATAGGAGCGGAATCACATTCCCACTTAGTACATAGAAGCGGAATCACAGTCCCACTTAGTACATAGGAGCGGTATCACATTCCCACTTAGTACATAGGAGCGGAATCACATTCCCACTTAGTACATAGGAGCGGAATCACATTCCCACTTAGTACATAGGAGCGGTATCACATTCCCACTTAGTACATAGGAGCGGAATCACATTCCCACTTAGTACATAGGAGCGGTATCACATTCCCACTTAGTACATAGGAGCGGAATCACATTCCCACTTAGTACATAGGAGCGGAATCACATTTCTACTTAGTACATAGGAGCGGAATCACATTTCCACTTAGTACATAGGAGCGGAATCACATTTCAACTTAGTACATAGGAGCAGAATCACATTTCCACTTAGTACATAGGAGCGGTATCACGTTTCTACTTAGTACATAGGAGCGGAATCACATTTCTACTTAGTACATAGGAGCAGAATCACATTTCCACTTAGTACATAGGAGCGGTATCACATTTCTACTTAGTACATAGGAGCGGAATCACAGTCCCACTTAGTACATAGGAGCGGAATCACATTCCCACTTAGTACATAGGAGCGGAATCACAGTCCCACTTAGTACATAGGAACGGTATCACATTTCTACTTAGTACATAGGAGCGGTATCACATTCCCACTTAGTACATAGGAGCGGAATCACATTCCCACTTAGTACATAGGAGTGGTATCACATTTCTACTTAGTACATAGGAACGGTATCACATTTCTACTTAGCACATAGGAGCGGAATCACATTCCCACTTAGTACATAGGAGCGGAATCACAGTCCCACTTAGTACATAGGAGCGGTATCACATTCCCACTTAGTACATAGGAGCGGAATCACATTCCCACTTAGTACATAGGAGCGGAATCACATTCCCACTTAGTACATAGGAGCGGAATCACATTTCCACTTAGTACATAGGAGCGGAATCACATTTCCACTTAGTACATAGGAGCGGTATCACATTTCTACTTAGTACATAGGAGCGGTATCACATTCCCACTTAGTACACAGGAGAGGAATCACATTTCTACTTAGTACATAGGAGCGGAATCACATTTCCACTTAGTACATAGGAGCGGAATCACATTTCCACTTAGTACATAGGAGCGGAATCACATTTCCACTTAGTACATAGGAGAGGAATCACATTTCCACTTAGTACATAGGAGCGGAATCACATTTCCACTTAGTACATAGGAGCGGTATCACATTTCTACTTAGTACATAGGAGCGGTATCACATTCCCACTTAGTACATAGGAGAGGAATCACATTTCTACTTAGTACATAGGAGCGGAATCACATTCCCACTTAGTACATAGGAGCGGAATCACATTCCCACTTAGTACATAGGAGCGGAATCACATTCCCACTTAGTACATAGTAACGGTATCACATTTCTACTTAGTACATAGGAGCGGTATCACATTCCCACTTAGTACATAGGAGCGGTATCACATTCCTACTTAGTACATAGGAGCGGTATCACATTCCCACTTAGTACATAGGAGCGGTATCACATTTCTACTTAGTACATAGGAGCGGTATCACATTCCTACTTAGTACATAGGAGCGGAATCACATTCCCACTTAGTACATAGGAGCGGAATCACATTCCCACTTAGTACATAGGAGCGGTATCACATTCCCACTTAGTACATAGGAGCGGTATCACATTTCTACTTAGTACATAGGAGCGGTATCACATTTCTACTTAGTACATAGGAGCGGTATCACTTTTCTACTTAGTACATAGGAGCGGTATCACATTCCCACTTAGTACATAGGAGCGGTATCACATTCCCACTTAGTACACAGGAGCGGAATCACATTCCCACTTAGTACATAGGAGCGGAATCACATTCCCACTTAGTACATAGGAGCGGAATCACATTCCCACTTAGTACATAGGAGCGGAATCACATTCCCACTTAGTACATAGGAGCGGAATCACATTTCTACTTAGTACATAGGAGCGGAATCACATTTCCACTTAGTACATAGGAGCGGTATCACATTTCTACTTAGTACATAGGAGCGGTATCACATTCCCACTTAGTACATAGGAGCGGAATCACAGTCCCACTTAGTACATAGGAGCGGAATCACATTCCCACTTAGTACATAGGAGCGGTATCACATTCCCACTTAGTACATAGGAGAGGAATCACATTTCTACTTAGTACATAGGAGCGGAATCACATTTCCACTTAGTACATAGGAGCGGTATCACATTTCTACTTAGTACATAGGAGCGGTATCACATTCCCACTTAGTACATAGGAGAGGAATCACATTTCTACTTAGTACATAGGAGCGGAATCACATTTCCACTTAGTACATAGGAGCGGAATCACATTTCCACTTAGTACATAGGAGCGGAATCACATTTCCACTTAGTACATAGGAGAGGAATCACATTTCCACTTAGTACATAGGAGCGGAATCACATTTCCACTTAGTACATAGGAGCGGTATCACATTTCTACTTAGTACATAGGAGCGGTATCACATTCCCACTTAGTACATAGGAGAGGAATCACATTTCTACTTAGTACATAGGAGCGGAATCACATTCCCACTTAGTACATAGGAGCGGAAACACATTCCCACTTAGTACATAGGAGCGGAATCACATTCCCACTTAGTACATAGTAACGGTATCACATTTCTACTTAGTACATAGGAGCGGTATCACATTCCCACTTAGTACATAGGAGCGGTATCACATTCCTACTTAGTACATAGGAGCGGTATCACATTCCCACTTAGTACATAGGAGCGGTATCACATTTCTACTTAGTACATAGGAGCGGTATCACATTCCTACTTAGTACATAGGAGCGGAATCACATTCCCACTTAGTACATAGGAGCGGAATCACATTCCCACTTAGTACATAGGAGCGGTATCACATTCCCACTTAGTACATAGGAGCGGTATCACATTTCTACTTAGTACATAGGAGCGGTATCACATTTCTACTTAGTACATAGGAGCGGTATCACTTTTCTACTTAGTACATAGGAGCGGTATCACATTCCCACTTAGTACATAGGAGCGGTATCACATTCCCACTTAGTACATAGGAGCGGAATCACATTCCCACTTAGTACATAGGAGCGGAATCACATTCCCACTTAGTACATAGGAGCGGAATCACATTCCCACTTAGTACATAGGAGCGGAATCACATTCCCACTTAGTACATAGGAGCGGAATCACATTTCTACTTAGTACATAGGAGCGTAATCACATTTCCACTTAGTACATAGGAGCGGTATCACATTTCTACTTAGTACATAGGAGCGGTATCACATTCCCACTTAGTACATAGGAGCGGAATCACAGTCCCACTTAGTACATAGGAGCGGAATCACATTCCCACTTAGTACATAGGAGCGGTATCACATTCCCACTTAGTACATAGGAGAGGAATCACATTTCTACTTAGTACATAGGAGCGGAATCACATTTCCACTTAGTACATAGGAGCGGTATCACATTTCTACTTAGTACATAGGAGCGGTATCACATTCCCACTTAGTACATAGGAGCGGAATCACAGTCCCACTTAGTACATAGGAGCGGAATCACAGTCCCACTTAGTACATAGGAACGGTATCACATTTCTACTTAGTACATAGGAGCGGTATCACATTCCCACTTAGTACATAGGAGCGGAATCACATTCCCAATTAGTACATAGGAGCGGTATCACATTTCTACTTAGTACATAGGAACGGTATCACATTTCTACTTAGCACATAGGAGCGGAATCACATTCCCACTTAGTACATAGGAGCGGAATCACAGTCCCACTTAGTACATAGGAGCGGAATCACATTCCCACTTAGTACATAGGAGCGGAATCACATTCCCACTTAGTACATAGGAACGGTATCACATTTCTACTTAGTACATAGGAGCGGTATCACATTCCCACTTAGTACATAGGAGCGGTATCACATTCCCACTTAGTACATAGGAGCGGTATCACATTCCCACTTAGTACATAGGAGCGGTATCACATTTCTACTTAGTACATAGGAGCGGTATCACATTCCCACTTAGTACATAGGAGCGGTATCACATTCCCACATAGTACATAGGAGCGGTATCACATTCCCACTTAGTACATAGGAGCGGAATCACATTCCCACTTAGTACATAGGAGCGGAATCACATTCCCACTTAGTACATAGGAGCGGAATCACATTCCCAGTTAGTACATAGGAGCGGAATCACATTTCTACTTAGTACATAGGAGCGGTATCACATTCCCACTTAGTACATAGGAGCGGTATCACATTCCCACATAGTACATAGGAGCGGTATCACATTCCCACTTAGTACATAGGAGCGGAATCACTTTCCCACTTAGTACATAGGAGCGGAATCACATTTCTACTTAGTACATAGGAGCGGTATCACATTCCCACTTAGTACATAGGAGCGGTATCACATTCCCACATAGTACATAGGAGCGGTATCACATTCCCACTTAGTACATAGGAGCGGAATCACTTTCCCACTTAGTACATAGGAGCGGAATCACATTCCCACTTAGTACATAGGAGCAGTATCACTTTTCTACTTAGTACATAGGAGCGGAGTCACATTTCCACTTAGTACATAGGAGCAGTATCACTTTTCTACTTAGTACATAGGAGCGGTATCACGTTTCTACTTAGTACATAGGAGCGGTATCACGTTTCTATTTAGTACATAGGAGCAGAATCACATTTCTACTTAGTACATAGGAGGGGAATCACATTTCTACTTAGTACATAGGAGTGAAATCAAGTTTCTACTTAGTACATAGGAGCGGAATCACATTCCCACTTAGTACATAGGAGCGGAATCACATTTCTACTTAGTACATAGGAGCGGAATCACATTCCCACTTAGTACATAGGAGCGGAATCACATTCCCACTTAGTACATAGGAGCGGTATCACATTCCCACTTAGTACATAGGAGCGGTATCACATTCCCACTTAGTACATAGGAGCGGAATCACATTCCCACTTAGTACATAGGAGCAGTATCACTTTTCTACTTAGTACATAGGAGTGGAATCACATTCCCACTTAGTACATAGGAGCGGAATCACATTCCCACTTAGTACATAGGAGCGGAATCACTTTTCTACTTAGTACATAGGAGCGGAATCACATTCCCACTTAGTACATAGGAGCAGTATCACGTTTCTACTTAGTGCATAGGAGTGGAATCACATTCCCACTTAGTACATAGGAGCGGAATCACTTTTCTACTTAGTACATAGGAGCGGAATCACATTCCCACTTAGTACATAGGAGCAGTATCAATTTTCTACTTAGTACATAGGAGCGGTATCACATTCCCACTTAGTACATAGGAGCGGAATCACATTTCTGCTTAGTACATAGGAGCGGTATCACATTCCCACTTAGTACATAGGAGCAGTATCACTTTTCTACTTAGTACATAGGAGCGGAATCACATTCCCACTTAGTACATAGGAGCGGTATCACATTCCCACTTAGTACATAGGAGCAGTATCACTTTTCTACTTAGTACATAGGGGTGGTATCATGTTTCTACTTAGTACATAGGAGCGGAATCACATTCCCACTTAGTACATAGGAGCAGTATCACTTTTCTACTTAGTACATAGGAGTGGAATCACATTCCCACTTAGTACATAGGAGCGGAATCACATTCCCACTTAGTACATAGGAGCGGTATCACATTCCCACTTAGTACATAGGAGCGGAATCACATTTCTACTTAGTACATAGGAGCGGAATCACATTCCCACTTAGTACATAGGAGCAGTATCACTTTTCTACTTAGTACATAGGAGTGGAATCACATTCCCACTTAGTACATAGGAGCGGAATCACATTCCCACTTAGTACATAGGAGCGGTATCACATTCCCACTTAGTACATAGGAGCGGAATCACATTTCTACTTAGTACATAGGAGCGGAATCATATTTCTACTTAGTACATAGGAGCAGTATCACTTTTCTACTTAGTACATAGGAGCGGAATCACATTCCCACTTAGTACATAGGAGCAGTATCACATTCCCACTTAGTACATAGGAGCGGTATCACATTCCCACTTAGTACATAGGAGCAGTATCACTTTTCTACTTAGTACATAGGAGCGGTATCACATTCCCACTTAGTACATAGGAGCGGTATCACATTCCCACTTAGTACATAGGAGCGGAATCACATTTCTACTTAGTACATAGGAGCGGAATCACATTTCTACTTAGTACATAGGAGCAGTATCACTTTTCTACTTAGTACATAGGAGCGGCATCACGTTTTTATTTAGTAGTAAGGGGTGATAGGATTACTATTTACACTTATTAGAGAAGAGACATCTAAGGGGTGATATGTTTACTATTTACACTTATATTCAAGGTCAATACAAAGAACTAACCAATGAACTATACCTTCATATAGTGTCAGCTCTCCTCCTTGGGCAAGGAAATCCATAATTTAACAGACCTTACTGTAAAAAAACCCTTCCTCTGCTGAAGTCTAAACCTCCTTTCCTCTAATCTCAAGGGGTGTCCCCTGGTCACCTGATCAGGTCTTGGAATAAATAGCTCACCAGAGGGATCCTTGTATTGACCTCTCATATCTCCTCTTAGTCGTCTTTTCTCTGGAGTAAATAAACTAAATTTCTCTAGTCGTTTCTCATACGTTAAGTTCTCCATTCCCTTAATTCATTTTGTTGCTCTCCGCTGTACCCTCTCTAGTTCTAGTATATCTTTTTTCAGAACTGGTGACCAAAACCACACTGCATACTCAAGGTGAGGTCTTACCAATGATTTGTATAATGGCAAAATAATGTTATCCACTCTTGCTTCAATACCTCTTTTTATACAAGACAGGATTGTGTTTGCCTTTGCTACTGCTGTTTGACATCAGTCACTGTTTCCAAGTTTGTAGTTGACAAGGATTCCCAGGTCTCTCTCTCTAGGATCCAGTCCCTTAACCCCTTAAGGACTAGATGACGTACTATGACCATCATGGTCCTTAAATACTTAACGACTGATGACTGTCATAATACGTCACATACTTTTTACTTACAGCGCTCTACCGGGATTGCTGTTAGTAAAAATAGGACCTAAAATTGACCGCTCCAAGACTGGAGCGATCTCTTTCAGGCCCCAAAGCTGCACGCCGATACATTCAACAGGTCATGTGTATCTGTGCGTCGGCAAGGATCAAAGCGGTCCTTATGGGACGGAAACGTCCCAGGACTGCTGGTCCTTAAGGGGTTAAAATGATTCCATTAAGTTCATAAGAAGCATTGGGAATCTTTCCTGCCAAATTCATGACTTTACACTTCCCCACATTAAACTTTATATTCCATATGTTTGCCCAATCTGACATTTTATATATATATTCATCTGTAGAGAGAAAATATCCTGTTCTGAATTAATTACCCTGTATAATTTATTGTCATCTGCAAATACTGATATTTTGTTTTCTATATCTATTTCCAGGTCATTTATAAACATGTTAAAAAGCAGCGGACCCAATACTGACCCCTGAGGTACTCCACTCTCAAATCTGTATTGGAGAATTGTCCATTTACAACCAGTAAGGAACTGGCTAAGACCTCTGGACATATAGGTGACAGAACACTTGATCCAAGAAGAAATCATAGCGTTTGAAGCCGGTTTGCCATTTCTGGGACCTTCATGGATTATAAACAGGGAACCCAACAGCTGGACACAATCAGTCCAGTAAAGCTAATACTTATCAGAACACACCCAAACTATGAAGCGGACATTATTTATTGTTTTCTTGGTTAGTACGTAGAAAACAATATCAAACTTCAAATGTTACTTAACCTGAAAAGAAAAAAACACTTTAGGTTGAAAACCAGGAAATATTGTTAAAACGGATTTATCCTGATGGAACAGAACGTAGGAGGTTACAGGAAAGAGCCGAGTTTGGCTTCTTTTCTGGCAGTGAAAATTGCAACCAGAAACAATGTTCTTACAAGTCAGATATTTGAGGGATGATGATGAAATTGGCTGAAAAGGCTGATTCTGTAACTCATCTAATTCCAGAATCAAGTCACATGAAGGAGGCAATAAACGTGCGGCCCCTTGTAAAACGTTGGAACATCTAGAACTCCTCAAAGTTTCCGCAGTAAAAAACCTGTTAGAACAGAACTTTAAGTGAATTGAGTTTTAGCTGTGTCACTGTGAGTAACAGGACAGGGCACAGACCTGCAGTGAGGAAGGACTCAGAAAACAGACCTAATCTGCTCCGACCAGAGTCCTGGTCTGGACGATAATAATGTACGTAGTGGTACTTGGAAACGGAACAGAAGCATAACAGAACAGCAATATGATTCACAAAAACATATTAGCCACTTATATGACCTGGGTCAGGGCTGGAGAGCCAGCTGTTGATCAGTCCACACAGATTGATGCTATTTTCTTTCTAACTGTTACTGCTGGCAAGTGAGGCTTGAGAGTGGCATCAACCACAGGCAGCTGAACGCCTTAGCACCGACTGAGCCGGGACTGTAGTGGCAATGGGTCTTTAGTGGCAATGGAAACTGCGATGTCTAAAACAGGCTTGGATAGGAGCAGACAGCAGGAAGGTAGCAGAGATATTTAACACGATTAGGTCAAGATCAGGCATCAGCTGTTGTTTAAGAGTCTTTGGTCGATAAAGGTGGCAGACATAGGGCCGTATGTTCAAAGGGATAGAGACAAAAAAATTGTCGTATGAAAGACAAAAATAAGTCATTGTATGCATGAACAACATATTTTCTATAGAGTATACGCCAAAAAACTAGTAATGTCCGTTGTGTACGACACAACTCCAGAATTGACGGGCAAAGGGACGGGGCAAGGGTGGGGATAATCTATTCTCCAATGTCGTATAGAGGAAGAGAAAATTTGTCATAGCTAACAACAAAAAAAGTCTTTCAAAAGACAAAATTTGTACGTTAAGAAAAAAGTGGAGGGAATGTGAAGTTTTGAATGTGAGAATTATTGTCTTTAGTTAAGACATTTTTGTCATTAGTTAAGACATTTTAAAGGCATTTTTGTTGTTAAGACATTTTTTAAGACATTTTTGTCATTAGTTAAGACTTTTTTTGTCATTACATATGACAATTTCAGTCAGGACAAACGACATTTTCGATCACAACCGACACTCTCTGAAAATATTAATGATCCCAACGACACTGTACTTTGAAAAAGTCGTTACAAAATACAAAAGCTATTTTGCTACTTCTTCATACGGCCCAAAGAATGGTCAATAAGGAACGGCAAAGACCACACAAGGAATCAAACAAGGTGAGAACACAGGTCAGGAAAGCTGTCAGTAATACAATATACTCACTGCAGTGCATGTGTTCCTGCCAGATAAAGGCCACGTGGAGGCACATCCAGGAGAACACACAGCATGATAGATAATTACAGAGCAGTGATTAATTAATCGGGTGTCAAGCTAAGTGCACAGGCGAAAAGGTAAGTCCAGAAACGGGAGTGTGTTCATACGTCTAAAAGGAACCTGAGATGTGGGGATGTAAACCACTGTGGACTCCATTCATACTGATCAAAAAAGACATCCATTTATCATACCATTTTAGTTTAAACAGGTTCCCTTACCATTAACATGGTTTGTTTAAAGGAGCAGTAAACTTATTTTTATGAAAACACATATATTATAGAGCTTTTCCTGCTGAATAAAACAGTGTCATACCCACTGCTGTCAGATGTTTTATTCAAAATTTATAGTAGTTCAATTAATCAGGAAGTTATTTTTCTGTGGTTTACTTCCTGAAGTTCTGACAGGAAGTGAATTCACTGTGTTTACTTCCTGATAGTTCTAACTGACAGGAAGTGAATTTACTGTGTTTACTTCCTGATTGTTCTAACTGACAGGAAGTGAATTTACTGTGTGTTTACTTCCTGATAGTTCTAACTGACAGGAAGTGAATTTACTGTGTTTACTTCCTGATAGCTCTAACTGACAGGAAGTGACAAGAAGTTTCTATCACATTCTATGGAGAACTGTATGTCTCTGACTTTCCTGACATTCCTCTCCATTAGAATCTAACAGAAAATCTAATTAGAATTTGACCCCTAGAGGGCACTGCTAATGTAAAAAAACATGGGTTTAAACTGTAATAACTGTGGAAATATAAATCTCTCGGCAGTGGGAGTGGCCTTATTTTACTCAATAGGAAAATCCCTACAATATATATTTTTTCATAAAAAAAAGTTTACTGCTCCTTTAACTTCAACCAAGAAATTGCTCTTCCTGAAGAGAGGTTTCATGTTCCACGCCATAAAATTGAGATTGGACAAACATGGTGTAAGAATTTGTCTGTACGTCTGCCAGTATAAATGGACTAAGACAATTTTGGCCGCAGATCCCAGCACATCATTATGATCCACTTATTATATATTACGGTCTGAGTGGTACTGTAAACTCGGGGAATCGTTAACTCATACATGCAGTTAAGTGGAACGAGAAGTAATCTACTGAAATCTGATTGTCTATATACCGGTATTGCAACGTATTTGTTTTGACTAACTAACAGCCATAATAAGATGGTTTTAGTATCTGTATGTGTACTAACCAGCATGAACAAGACCAAGTTGATTTTTGGCTACAACGTCCAGTGTACTGTTATGATCCACCTTCCCGAGTGGCACCACAGACCTAGGGACGTGTATACTCCTGTCTGCAACTGAGTGGAACTAGAAATATTCTCTTGTGATCTGATTGTCCCTGTCACGGAATTATGGGACTGTGTAATTTATGAGGTATCAACCTATTACGGACTGACGAGGAAAGAGTTAACTGCACACCCAGGACATTACTCAGTGTTGTACAGATGGAGTTTATCAATGGACAGGACTTTAATTCCAATAACTTTCAACTACTCCACCAATTTTCCCAAACGCTGAGCACCATTACATATTCCCATAACACTTGACAAGCTTTCGTTATTAGATATACTTTTAATATTTTTAATGTTCTTTTTTAACGAGCACTTAGTAAAAGTGATGTTTTAATTCAGCCCAGATAAGAGTTGGAACCATCTTAGCCGTAGAAATACAGGGGGCAAATATAGTCAAATTGATACCTGTATTGGATAACTACGCAGATTTAGGATGCAAGCTTTTCAAGACCTCTCTGAACTCTACCTCAGGCATGTTATACAGATCAATAGATCATGTTATAAAATGCTCAGGCTTGTTATACAGATAAATAGATCATGTTATAAAATGCTCAGGCATGTTATACAGATCAATAGATCATGTTATAAAATGCTCAGGCTTGTTATACAGATAAATAGATCATGTTATAAAATGCTCAGGCATGTTATACAGATCAATAGATCATGTTATAAAATGCTCAGGCTTGTTATACAGATAAATAGATCATGTTATAAAATGCTCAGGCATGTTATACAGATCAATAGATCATGTTATAAAATGCTCAGGCTTGTTATACAGATAAATAGATCATGTTATAAAATGCTCAGGCATGTTATACAGATCAATAGATCATGTTATAAAATGCTCAGGCTTGTTATACAGATAAATAGATCATGTTATAAAATGCTCAGGCATGTTATACAGATAAATAGATCATGTTATAAAATGCTCAGGCATGTTATACAGATAAATAGATCATGTTATAAAATGCTCAGGCTTGTTATACAGATACATAGATCATGTTATAAAATGCTCAGGCTTGTTATACAGATAAATAGATCATGTTATACAGATAAATAGATCATGTTATACAGATAAACAGATCATGTTATAAAATGCTCAGGCATGTTATACAGATAAATAGATCATGTTATAAAATGCTCAGGCTTGTTATACAGATAAATAGATCATGTTATAAAATGCTCAGGCATGTTATACAGATAAATAGATCATGTTATAAAATGCTCAGGCTTGTTATACAGATCAATAGATCATGTTATAAAATGCTCAGGCTTGTTATACAGATAAATAGATCATGTTATAAAATGCTCAGGCTTGTTATACAGATAAATAGATCATGTTATACAGATAAATAGATCATGTTATACAGATAAACAGATCATGTTATAAAATCCTCAGGCTTGTTATACAGATCAATAGATCATGTTATAAAATGCTCAGGCTTGTTATACAGATAAATAGATCATGTTATAAAATGCTCAGGCATGTTATACAGATAAATAGATCATGTTATAAAATGCTCAGGCTTGTTATACAGATCAATAGATCATGTTATAAAATGCTCAGGCATGTTATACAGATACATAGATCATGTTATAAAATGCTCAGGCATGTTATACAGATAAATAGATCATGTTATAAAATGCTCAGGCTTGTTATACAGATAAATAGATCATGTTATAAAATGCTCAGGCATGTTATACAGATAAATAGATCATGTTATAAAATGCTCAGGCTTGTTATACAGATCAATAGATCATGTTATAAAATGCTCAGGCATGTTATACAGATACATAGATCATGTTATAAAATGCTCAGGCATGTTATACAGATAAATAGATCATGTTATAAAATGCTCAGGCATGTTATACAGATCAATAGATCATGTTATAAAATGCTCAGGCTTGTTATACAGATAAATAGATCATGTTATAAAATGCTCAGGCATGTTATACAGATCAATAGATCATGTTATAAAATGCTCAGGCTTGTTATACAGATAAATAGATCATGTTATAAAATGCTCAGGCATGTTATACAGATAAATAGATCATGTTATAAAATGCTCAGGCATGTTATACAGATAAATAGATCATGTTATAAAATGCTCAGGCTTGTTATACAGATCAATAGATCATGTTATAAAATGCTCAGGCTTGTTATACAGATAAATAGATCATGTTATAAAATGCTCAGGCTTGTTATACAGATAAATAGATCATGTTATACAGATAAATAGATCATGTTATACAGATAAACAGATCATGTTATAAAATCCTCAGGCTTGTTATACAGATCAATAGATCATGTTATAAAATGCTCAGGCTTGTTATACAGATAAATAGATCATGTTATAAAATGCTCAGGCATGTTATACAGATAAATAGATCATGTTATAAAATGCTCAGGCTTGTTATACAGATCAATAGATCATGTTATAAAATGCTCAGGCATGTTATACAGATACATAGATCATGTTATAAAATGCTCAGGCATGTTATACAGATAAATAGATCATGTTATAAAATGCTCAGGCTTGTTATACAGATAAATAGATCATGTTATAAAATGCTCAGGCATGTTATACAGATAAATAGATCATGTTATAAAATGCTCAGGCTTGTTATACAGATCAATAGATCATGTTATAAAATGCTCAGGCATGTTATACAGATACATAGATCATGTTATAAAATGCTCAGGCATGTTATACAGATAAATAGATCATGTTATAAAATGCTCAGGCATGTTATACAGATCAATAGATCATGTTATAAAATGCTCAGGCTTGTTATACAGATAAATAGATCATGTTATAAAATGCTCAGGCATGTTATACAGATCAATAGATCATGTTATAAAATGCTCAGGCTTGTTATACAGATAAATAGATCATGTTATAAAATGCTCAGGCATGTTATACAGATAAATAGATCATGTTATAAAATGCTTAGGCATGTTATACAGATAAATAGATCATGTTATAAAATGCTCAGGCTTGTTATACAGATCAATAGATCATGTTATAAAATGCTCAGGCTTGTTATACAGATAAATAGATCATGTTATAAAATGCTCAGGCTTGTTATACAGATAAATAGATCATGTTATACAGATAAATAGATCATGTTATACAGATAAACAGATCATGTTATAAAATCCTCAGGCTTGTTATACAGATCAATAGATCATGTTATAAAATGCTCAGGCATGTTATACAGATAAATAGATCATGTTATAAAATGCTCAGGCTTGTTATACAGATCAATAGATCATGTTATAAAATGCTCAGGCATGTTATACAGATAAATAGATCATGTTATAAAATGCTCAGGCATGTTATACAGATAAATAGATCATGTTATAAAATGCTCAGGCTTGTTATACAGATAAATAGATCATGTTATAAAATGCTCAGGCATGTTATACAGATAAATAGATCATGTTATACAGATAAATAGATCATGTTATACAGATAAATAGATCATGTTATAAAATGCTCAGGCTTGTTATACAGATAAATAGATCATGTTATAAAATGCTCAGGCATGTTATACAGATAAATAGATCATGTTATAAAATGCTCAGGCTTGTTATACAGATCAATAGATCATGTTATAAAATGCTCAGGCTTGTTATACAGATAAATAGATCATGTTATAAAATGCTCAGGCTTGTTATACAGATAAATAGATCATGTTATAAAATGCTCAGGCATGTTATACAGATAAATAGATCATGTTATAAAATGCTCAGGCTTGTTATACAGATAAATAGATCATGTTATACAGATAAATAGATCATGTTATAAAATGCTCAGGCTTGTTATACAGATAAACAGATCATGTTATACAGATAAACAGATCATGTTATACAGATAAATAGATCATGTTATACAGATAAATAGATCATGTTATAAAATGCTCAGGCTTGTTATACAGATAAATAGATCATGTTATAAAATGCTCAGGCTTGTTATACAGATAAATAGATCATGTTATAAAATGCTCAGGCATGTTATACAGATAAATAGATCATGTTATAAAATGCTCAGGCTTGTTATACAGATAAATAGATCATGTTATACAGATAAATAGATCATGTTATAAAATGCTCAGGCTTGTTATACAGATAAACAGATCATGTTATACAGATAAACAGATCATGTTATACAGATAAATAGATCATGTTATACAGATAAATAGATCATGTTATAAAATGCTCAGGCTTGTTATACAGATAAATAGATCATGTTATAAAATGCTCAGGCATGTTATACAGATAAATAGATTATGTTATAAAATGCTCAGGCTTGTTATACAGATAAATAGATCATGTTATACAGATAAATAGATTATGTTATAAAATGCTCAGGCTTGTTATACAGATAAATAGATCATGTTATACAGATAAATAGATCATGTTATAAAATGCTCAGGCTTGTTATACAGATAAATAGATCATGTTATAAAATGCTCAGGCATGTTATACAGATAAATAGATTATGTTATAAAATGCTCAGGCTTGTTATACAGATAAATAGATCATGTTATAAAATGCTCAGGCTTGTTATACAGATAAATAGATCATGTTATAAAATGCTCAGGCATGTTATACAGATAAATAGATTATGTTATAAAATGCTCAGGCTTGTTATACAGATAAATAGATTATGTTATAAAATGCTCAGGCTTGTTATACAGATAAATAGATCATGTTATACAGATAAATAGATCATGTTATACAGATAAATAGATTATGTTATAAAATACTCAGGCTTGTTATACAGATCAATAGATCATGTTATAAAATGCTCAGGCATGTTATACAGATAAATAGATTATGTTATAAAATGCTCAGGCTTGTTATACAGATAAATAGATCATGTTATACAGATAAATAGATCATGTTATACAGATAAATAGATTATGTTATAAAATACTCAGGCTTGTTATACAGATCAATAGATCATGTTATAAAATGCTCAGGCATGTTATACAGATCAATAGATCATGTTATAAAATGCTCAGGCTTGTTATACAGATAAATAGATCATGTTATACAGATAAATAGATCATGTTATACAGATAAATAGATCATGTTATAAAATGCTCAGGCATGTTATACAGATCAATAGATCATGTTATAAAATGCTCAGGCATGTTATACAGATCAATAGATCATGTTATAAAATGCTCAGGCATGTTATACAGATAAATAGATCATGTTATACAGATAAATAGATCATGTTATACAGATAAATAGATCATGTTATACAGATAAATAGATTATGTTATACAGATAAATAGATCATGTTATACAATGCTCAGGCATGTTATACAGATAAATAGATCATGTTATAAAATGCTCAGGTTTGTTATACACATAAATAGATCATGTTATACAGATAAATAGATCATGTTATACAGATAAATAGATCATGTTATACAATGCTCAGGCCTGTTATACAGATAAATAGATCATGTTATAAAATGCTCAGGCTTGTTATACAGATAAATAGATCATGTTATACAGATAAATAGATCATGTTATACAGATAAATAGATCATGTTATACAATGCTCAGGCATGTTATACAGATAAATAGATCATGTTATAAAATGCTCAGGTTTGTTATACAGATAAATAGATCATGTTATACACATAAATAGATCATGTTATACAGATAAATAGATCATGTTATACAGATAAATAGATCATGTTATACAGATAAATAGATCATGTTATAACATGTCTGAGGAAGAGACCTACAAGGTCTTGAAAGCTTGCATCCTAAATCTGCTTAGTTAACCAATACAGGTATCAGACTGACTATATTGGTCCCCCGTATTAATTCTGTCCAGGCATTTTTGAGGTGCAGTAAAACAGGCCGTTCCTCTTTGGGAACCCCAATCCCAGCCTTGTTTAGCCCATGCAGCTGCAATGAGATGGATTTGCATCTTTTCATTTTTGCCAGAACTCTGGGGATCAGTGCGAGTGGTGGGAACAGGTTCGTTAGAGTTACAAGTTATCACTATTGTGTCCACCGCTTTGGATTTTGGAGCTTGGTTTTTGTACAAAAAAGATGAAGTTTGGTATTTAGTCATGACACCATCAGGCCTATTCGGGTCATCCCCAGTGGGATGAGATCATTTGGAATATCTCTTGATTTAATTGCCATTCATCAGTATCCATCTGTGTCCTGTTAAATAACCTGCTTTACTGTCTTCCACCCCTGGGATATAGACAGTTGAGATTGCAGACATGCTCCTCCGCACCAAAGGAAAGGGGAGAGATTTTGGTGATCACCATCTGCTCCGCAGGAGAGAATTAAACACTCACATTGGTTACACGGAACATTTAGAGTCTATGTAATAAAACTGCATGTGGAAATGGTATATAGGCAACTTGGTCCATTATTAATGTGCATAGTGTTCGCTGAGATTTTGTTGATCCATAGAAAAGCAGTGAGGGTTAGCTGCTTAGACTGCGCTCAGCGCTGATCACTTTCCTTACCAGCAAAAAGACTCGTTATTAGCAGAAATGCACATTAAATTCACCACTGCTCGTTATTTAGAAGGAAAGCCAATTGTATTATGTGATCACTGTAATGAGTAAAAGGAAATTGTCTGAACGCCACAGAGGCCTTTTAATTGTGTTTTCTCCGGTATTTGTTCCAAAATTCCCTGCTAACTAACAAGCTACTACAGAATCTAATAACAGTAAGAAAATGGAGAGGTAATCAGTGTGTTACTGGGCTCAAATTCCCATCATCCTTAGCTGGATGTTGTGCAGTACGTACACAAGGACACGATCAGATCGCTGCATAGTACATACACTAGGACACGATCAGATCGCTGCATAGTACATACACTAGCACATGATCAGATTGCTGCGTAGTACATACACTAGCACACGATCAGATCGCTGCGTAGTACATACACTAGGACACGATCAGATCGCTGCGTAGTACATACACTAGCACACAATCAGATCGTTGCGTAGTACATACACTAGGACACGATTAGATCGCTGCGTAGTACATACACTAGCACACGATCAGACCGCTGCGTAGTGCATACACTAGGACACGATCAGATCGCTGCGTAGTACATACACTAGCACACGATCAGATCGCTGCGTAGTACATACAGTAGCACACTATCAGATCACTGAGTAGTACATACAGTAGCACACTATCAGATCGCTGCATAGTACATACACTAGCACATGATCAGATCAGTGTGTAGTACATACACTAGGACACGATCAGATCGCTGCGTAGTACATACACTAGCACACTATCAGATCATTGCGTAGTACATACAGTAGCACACTATCAGATCATTGCGTAGTACAGACACTAGGACATGATCAGATCGCTGCGTAGTACATACACTAGCACACCATCAGATCACTGCATAGCACATACACTAGCACACTATCAGATCACTGTATAGTACATACACTAGCACACGATCAGATCACTGTGTAGTACATACACTAGCACACGATCAGATCAGTGTGTAGTACATACACTAGCACACGATCAGACCACAGTGTAGTACATACACTAGTACACAATCAGATCACTGTATAGTACATACACTAGCACACGATCAGATTAGTGTGTAGTACATAGACTAGCACACGATCAGATCAGTGTGTAGTACATACACTAGCACACGATCAGATCACTGTGTAGTATATACACTAGCACACGATCAGATCACTGTGTAGTACATACACTAGCACACAATCAGATCAGTGTGTAGTACATACACTAGCAGACGATCAGATCACTGTGTAGTACATACACTAGTACACGATCAGATCACTGTGTAGTACATACAGTAGGACACGATCAGATCGCTGCGTAGTACATACACTAGCACACGATCAGATCGTTGCGTAGTACATACACTAGGACACGATCAGATCGCTGCGTAGTACATACACTAGCACGCGATCAGACCGCTGCGTAGTGCATACACTAGGACACGATCAGATCGCTGCGTAGTACATACACTAGCACACGATCAGATCGCTGCGTAGTACATACAGTAGCACACTATCAGATCACTGAGTAGTACATACAGTAGCACACTATCAGATCGCTGCGTAGTACATACACTAGCACATGATCAGATCAGTGTGTAGTACATACACTAGGACACGATCAGATCACTGCGTAGTACATACACTAGCACACTATCAGATCATTGCGTAGTACATACAGTAGCACACTATCAGATCGCTGCGTAGTACATACACTAGCACACGATCAGATCACTGCATAGCACATACACTAGCACACTATCAGATCACTGTATAGTACATACACTAGCACACGATCAGATCACTGTGTAGTACATACACTAGCACACGATCAGATCAGTGTGTAGTACATACACTAGCACACGATCAGACCACAGTGTAGTACATACACTAGTACACGATCAGATTAGTGTGTAGTACATAGACTAGCACACGATCAGATCAGTGTGTAGTACATACACTAGGACACGATCAGATCACTGCGTAGTACATACACTAGCACACTATCAGATCATTGCGTAGTACATACAGTAGCACACTATCAGATCGCTGCGTAGTACATACACTAGCAGACGATCAGATCACTGTGTAGTACATACACTAACAGATGATCAGATCACTGTGTAGTACATACACTAGCACACGATCAGATCACTGTGTAGTACATACACTAGCAGATGATCAGATCACTGCGTAGTACATACATTAGTACACGATCAGATCACTGTGTAGTACATACACTAGTACACGATCAGATCACTGTGTAGTACATACACTAGCACACGATCAGATCACTGTGTAGTACATACACTAGCACACGATCAGATCACTGTGTGGTACATACACTAGCACACGATCAGATCACTGTGTGGTACATACACTAGTACACGATCAGATCACTGTGTAGTGCATACACTAGCACACGATCAGATCAGTGTGTAGTACATACACTAGCACACGATCAGACCACAGTGTAGTACATATACTAGTACACAATCAGATCACTGTATAGTACATACACTAGCACACGATCAGATTAGTGTGTAGTACATAGACTAGCACACGATCAGATCAGTGTGTAGTACTTACACTAGCACACGATCAGATCACTGTGTAGTACATACACTAGCACACAATCAGATCAGTGTGTAGTACATACACTAGCAGATGATCAGATCACTGTGTAGTACATACACTAGTACACGATCAGATCAGTGTGTAGTACATACACTAGCACACGATCAGATCACTGTGTAGTACATACACTAGCAGACGATCAGATCACTGTGTAGTACATCCACTAGCACACGATCAGATCAGTGTGTAGTACATACACTAGCAGATGATCAGATTACTGTGTAGTACATACACTAACAGATGATCAGATCACTGTGTAGTACATACACTAGCAGACGATCAGATCACTGTGTAGTACATACACTAGCAGATGATCAGATCACTGCGTAGTACATACACTAGTACACGATCAGATCACTGTGTAGTACATACACTAGTACACGATCAGATCACTGTGTAGTACATACACTAGCAGACGATCAGATCACTGTGTAGTACATACACTAGCACACGATCAGATCACTGTGTGGTACATATACTAGCACACGATCAGATCACTGTGTAGTACATACACTAGCACACGATCAGATCACTGTGTGGTACATATACTAGCACACGATCAGATCACTGTGTAGTACATACACTAGCACACGATCAGATCACTGTGTAGTACATACACTAGCACACGATCAGATCACTGTGTAGTACATACACTAGTACACAATCAGATCACTGTGTAGTATATACATTAGCAGACGATCAGATCACTGTGTAGTACATACACTAGCACACGATCAGATCACTGTGTAGTACATACACTAGTACACAATCAGATCACTGTGTAGTATATACATTAGCAGACGATCAGATCACTGTGTAGTACATACACTAGCACACGATCAGATCACTGTGTAGTACATACACTAGCACACGATCAGATCACTGTGTAGTACATACACTAGCACACGATCAGATCACTGTGTAGTACATACACTAGCACACGATCAGATCACTGTGTAGTATATACATTAGCAGACGTACAGATCACTGTGTAGTAAATACATTAGCAGACGTACAGATCACTGTGATCAGGTCATTGTTTTGGATTTGCATTGGTACATGATCAGCTTACTATGACACTGGTACACTGGCACACATTTCGGTATATTTTCAGGTTATTCTGTGGGACTTGAATGGTGTACACGGGTACCATGGAATGTGCACTAATTGAGCTGTTATATTACACTTGTTTTCATTTCTTCCAGTTTCACATCACGCATCCTCTAAATTCCTGACCTCGCTGACCCCCAAATATTTCAAAAAATATTTTATTTGTTGCTGCCAATTTTATTTTGAGCTATCAGCCAAATATTTAATGAGCGAGCACCTAATTAGCTGTGTGATTCCCAGTCATTCATTTGTGGGCTGCTATTTTCCTCCCACACCCTGGGGAGCAGAGTCCAACCCTTCCTGTGGTCTTGTGGAAATCACTTTCAGACTCTCCTGGGAACCTCCTCCTCACCATGCACACATACTTCTGTGCAGAGGATCTGTTTTTAGGCTTGTTGAGTTTGGACAGGTTACCAAACTGTATCTTCTGTTCCACGTTAAAGCACAATGAACCCTCACACATCAGGCTGAGAGCAGGAACAAACAGTGAGGAGCCCCTGATTACTGCACGCGGAGAAACTACCTACCTACCACAGATACGTCCTCCTACCCACCGACTACTTACCTCTCTACCAATAACAGAGACAACATTCCTACTATGAAGACTACCTACTTATCAGTCTACCTCAGAGACCACCTACCTATGAAATGGTCTACCTCTCAACCACACAGACTGCTCCTCAATGACAGAGATACATATTATACTGACAGACTGACCAACTGCAGACATACCTAGTACAGAGACAGAGAAGCAACAGCAAAGGATGACTGTTCATTTATATGAGTGAGCTCAGGTGGATCTGTCATTAGTATACATGGATCATTAGCAACAGGTTCATCTATCATTAGTACAGGGTCCCTCATTAGTACATGTGAATGTCATTAGTACATGTGAATGTCATCAGTACAGGTGGGTTTGTCATCAGTACAGGTGGGTCTATCATCAGTACAGGTGGATTTGTCATTAGTACAGGTGGGTTTGTCATTAGTACAGGTGGATCTGTCATTAGTACAGGTAGATATATCATTAGTTCAGGTGGGTCTATCATTAGTACAGGTGGATATATCATTAGTACAGGTGGATCTATCACTAGTACAGGTGGATCTGTCATTAGTACAGGTAGGTCTATCATTAGTACAGGTGGCTATATCATCAGTACAGGTGGATATATCATTAGTACAGGTGGGTCTATCATTAGTACAGGTGGATATATCATTAGTACAGGTGGGTCTATCATTAGTACAGGTGGATATATCATTAGTACAGGTGGGTCTATCATTAGTACAGGTGGATCTGTCATTAGTACAGGTGGGTCTATCATTAGTACAGGTGGCTATATCATTAGTACAGGTGGATATATCATTAGTACAGGTGGGTCTATCATTAGTACAGGTGGATATATCATTAGTACTGGTGGATCTATCATTAGTGCAGGTGGGTCTATCATTAGTACAGGTGGATCTATCATTAGTACAGGTGGATATATCATTAGTACAGGTGGATCTGTCATTAGTACAGGTAGGTCTATCATTAGTACAGGTGGCTATATCATTAGTACAGGTGGATATATCATTAGTACAGGTGGGTCTATCATTAGTACAGGTGGATATATCATTAGTACTGGTGGATCTATCATTAGTGCAGGTGGATATATCATTAGTGCAGGTGGATATATCATTAGTACAGGTGGGTCTGTCATTAGTACAGGTGGGTATATCATTAGTACAGGTGGATCTATCATTAGTGCAGGTGGATATATCATTAGTACAGGTGGGTATATCATTAGTACAGGTGGGTCTGTCATTAGTACAGGTGGGTATATCATTAGTACAGGTGAGTATATCATTAGTACAGGTGGATATATCATTAGTGCAGGTGGATCTGTCATTAGTACAGGTAGATCTGTCATTAGTAAAGGTGGATCTGTCATTAGTACAGGTGGGTCTATCATTAGTACAAGTGGATCTGTCATTAGTACAGGTGGGTCTGTCATTAGTACAGGTGGATCTATCATTAGTACAGGTGGATCTATCATTAGTACAGGTGTATATATCATTAGTACAGGTGGATATATCATTAGTACAGGTGGGTCTATCATTAGTACAGGTGGATCTGTCATTAGTACAGGTGGATATATCATTAGTACAGGTGGATCTATCATTAGTACAGGTGTATATATCATTAGTACAGGTGGATATATCATTAGTACAGGTGGATCTATCATTAGTACAAGTGGATCTGTCATTAGTACAGGTGGATATGTCATTAGTACAGGTGGCTATATCATTAGTACAGGTGGATCTGTCATTAGTACAGGTGGATCTATCATTAGTACAGGTGGATCTATCATTAGTGCAGGTGGGTATATCATTAGTGCAGGTGGATATATCATTAGTACAGGTGGGTCTATCATTAGTACAGGTGGATATATCATTAGTACAGGTGGCTACATCATTAGTACAGGTGGATATGTCATTAGTACAGGTGGATATGTCATTAGTACAGGTGGATATATCATTAGTACAGGTGGCTATATCATTAGTACAGGTGGATATGTCATTAGTACAGGTGGGTATATCACTAGTACAGGTGGGTCTATCATTAGTACAGGTGGATCTATCATTAGTGCAGGTGGGTATATCATTAGTGCAGGTGGATATATCATTAGTACAGGTGGCTATATCATTAGTACAGGTGGATATGTCATTAGTACAGGTGGGTATATCACTAGTACAGGTGGGTCTATCATTAGTACAGGTGGATCTATCATTAGTGCAGGTGGGTATATCATTAGTACAGGTGGATATATCATTAGTACAGGTGGATCTATCATTAGTACAGGTGGATATATCATTAGTACAGGTGGGCATATCATTAGTACATGTGATAATATCATTAGTACAGGTGGATATATCATTAGTACAGGTGGATCTATCATTAGTACTGGTGGATCTGTCATTAGTACAGGTGGGTCTATCATTAGTACAGGTGGATATATCATTAGTACAGGTGGGTATATCATTAGTACAGGTGGGTATATCATTAGTACATGTGGATATATAATTAGTACAGGTGGGTATATCATTAGTACAGGTGGATATATCATTAGTACAGGTGGGTCTGGCATTAGTACAGGTGGATCTGTCATTAGTACCGGTGGATATATCATTAGTACAGGTGGATATATCATTAGTACAGGTGTGTCTGTCATTAGTACAGGTGGATATATCATTAGTACAGGTGGATATATCATTAGTACAGGTGGATCTGTCATTAGTACCGGTCGGTGTCCTGTATCTAACACTCATGGTGACAGATGTGTATATTACACTCATGGTGACAGATAACTGTATATTACACTCATGGTGATAGATGTGTATATTACACTCATGGTGACAGATAACTGTATATTACACTTATGGTGATAGATAGATGTGTGTATTACACTCATGGTGTTAGATATGTATATTACACTCATGGGGATAGATAGATGTGTGTGTATTACACTTATGGTGTTAGATAGATGTGTGTATTACACTCATGGTGATAGACAGATGTGTGTATTACACTCATGGTGTTAGGTAACTGTGTGTATTACACTCATGGTGTTAGATGTGTATATTACACTCATGGTGATAGATAGATGTGTGTGTATTACACTTATGGTGTTAGATAGATGTGTGTATTACACTCATGGTGTTAGATAGATGTGTATATTACACACATGGTGTTAGATAGATGTGTATATTACACACATGGTGATAGATAGATGTGTATATTACACTCATGGTAACAGATGTGTATATTACACTCATGGTGACAGATGTGTATATTACAGTTATGGTGATAGATAGATGTGTATATTACACTCATGGTGTTAGATAGATGTGTATATCACACACATGGTGTTAGATAGATGTGTATATTACACACATGGTGTTAGATAGATGTGTATATTACACTCATGGTGACAGATGTGTATATTACACTCATGGTGACATGTGTATATTACAGTTATGGTGATAGATAGATGTGTATATTACACTCATGGTGTTAGATAGATGTGTATATCACACACATGGTGTTAGATAGATGTGTATATTACACACATGGTGTTAGATAGATGTGTATATTACAGTTATGGTGATAGATAGATGTGTATATTACACTCATGGTGTTAGATAGATGTGTATATTACACCCATGGTGTTAGATAGTTGTGTGTTCCTGTATGTAACAGTTCTCTTCCCAGTCCATAAATATAATTTTGCATTTGGTGCCAGGTTAAACCTTCACCCCAGCACATTCCTCCTGAGCCAAATCAGATCAGGTCCTGCTGTTCCTACAATCTGGCACAACGCCTCCTCATTAACCCCTTCTTTGCAGCACTGCACACTACTTCACTAATTACACTAGTGGGCATTTTATTTATAATAATAAAGTGTTATTGTAAGAACAGGTTTAACGTGGAACTATCACTGAATATAAATTGCCCCCCAAATCAATATGCATTTAGCGACAGGCACATCCATACTAGTAGTATCCTGTGTTATCCAACGTTAATGATAAATCCACCTTGTTCCCAGACGGTCAGGGAGGCATCAGCGCAGACATCTTGCCAAAGAGACATCTGCACACCTGCATGCCTTAAGGTACAGGAAGGGAGTTACGGTACAGACGCACAGATGTTGGTGCAGGAAGGTGCCTGCCTGTGCGTCTTGGAATGAGTTGGATTTATCAATAACGCCGGACGTATTCAGAGTCATACTAGTATGGATATGTGTATCGCTATGTATATAATGATTTGGGGGTACTTTATTTTCAGTGATAGTTCCACTTTAAAGGGATAGTAATGTCCCTGAACATGTTTTTCCAGTTTTGTAGTGCTTAAAAATGGAGTTTAACACAAAAAAAGATATCTTCGTTCAAAGTTTGATGTTTCCTGCTGTCAGCAGGACATCCGTGTCTCTGCAGCAGAGCCGGAATCGTGTATTTTAACCCCTTAAGTACCATTGATGTGGCAGGACCGTCACGCTGGTCCGGCACTTAAGGACCAGTGACGGTCCTGCCACGTCACGTACTTTTGAGCGCGGTGAGTAATACCGGGCACTGAAGTTGATCGCTCCAAGACCGGAGCGATGTCTTCCAGTGCCCCGTTTGACGTGCCGCCCCACGTGATCAGTTGATCAGTCACGTGGGACGGCACGTCAAAGTTTCCTATGTGGTCCTTAAGGGACGGCACACCACGGGACCGCTGGTCCTTAAGGGGTTAAACAGAATGACTGCATTGGAATAGTCTATAAGTGTGCTTGCAAACCAGGCACACTTGGTAGATCGCTGCAATGCAGTCATTAAAAAAAACGTGATTCCGGCTCTGCTGCAGAGACACGGATCTCCTGCTGACAGCAGGAAACAAACTTTGAATGAAGATCTCTCAAACCACTGCTGTTTGAGAGATACTTTTTTGTGTAAACACTATTTTTTATGCACTACAAAATTAGAAAAACATGTTCAGGGACATTACTATCCCTTTAAAAGGCAGCTAACATGTAGTAGCAGAAAGAGAGATATGTCATGTCACTGTATAGATCTCTGGTTAGATCTCACCTAGAGTATTGTGTACAGTACTGGAGACCTAGACTATTGTGTACAGTACTGGAGACCTAGAGTATTGTATACAGTACTGGAGACCTAGACTATTGTGTACAGTACTGGAGACCTAGAGTATTGTGTACAGTACTGGAGACCTAGAGTATTGTATACAGTACCGGAGACCTAGAGTATTGTATACAGTACTGGAGACCTAGACTATTGTGTACAGTACTGGAGACCTAGACTATTGTGTACAATACTGGAGACCTAGAGTATTGTGTACAGTACTGGAGACCTAGAGTATTGTATACAGTACTGGAGATCTAGACTATTGTATACAGTACCGGAGACCTAGAGTATTGTGTACAGTACTGGAGACCTAGAGTATTGTGTACAGTACTGGAGACCTAGAGTATTGTGTACAGTACTGGAGACGTAGAGTATTGTGTACAGTACTGGAGATCTAGAGTATTGTGTACAATACTGGAGACCTAGAGTATTGTGTACAGTACTGGAGACCTAGAGTATTGTGTACAGTACTGGAGACCTAGACTATTGTGTACAGTACTGGAGACCTAGAGTATTGTATACAGTACTGGAGACCTAGACTATTGTGTACAGTACTGGAGACCTAGAGTATTGTGTACAGTACTGGAGACCTAGAGTATTGTATACAGTACCGGAGACCTAGAGTATTGTATACAGTACTGGAGACCTAGACTATTGTGTACAGTACTGGAGACCTAGACTATTGTGTACAATACTGGAGACCTAGAGTATTGTGTACAGTACTGGAGACCTAGAGTATTGTATACAGTACTGGAGATCTAGACTATTGTATACAGTACCGGAGACCTAGAGTATTGTGTACAGTACTGGAGACCTAGAGTATTGTGTACAGTACTGGAGACCTAGAGTATTGTGTACAGTACTGGAGACGTAGAGTATTGTGTACAGTACTGGAGATCTAGAGTATTGTGTACAATACTGGAGACCTAGAGTATTGTGTACAGTACTGGAGACCTAGAGTATTGTGTACAGTACTGGAGACCTAGACTATTGTGTACAATACTGGAGACCTAGAGTATTGTGTACAGTACTGGAGATCTAGAGTATTGTGTACAGTACTGGAGATCTAGAGTATTGTGTACAGTACTGGAGATCTAGAGTATTGTGTACAGTACCGGAGACCTAGACTATTGTGTACAGTACTGGAGACCTAGAGTATTGTGTACAGTACTGGAGATCTAGAGTATTGTGTACAATACCGGAGACCTAGAGTATTGTGTACAGTACTGGAGACCTAGAGTGTTGTGTACAGTACTGGAGACCTAGACTATTGTGTACAGTACTGGAGACCTAGAGTATTGTGTACAGTACTGGAGACCCAGAGAAGGACTACTAAAATGGTGACTGGTTTACAGGAAAAGAAATATCAGGATAAAAGATCTGAACATGTATAGCTTGGAGGAGAGAAGAGAGAGGGGGGATATGATAGACACATTCACATACATGAAGGGATTCAACAAAGTGCAGGAGGGAAGTACATTTCACAGGAGTAAAATGTTAGGACAAGAGGACATAGTCTAAAACTAGAGGGACACAGGTTTAGATGTAATGTAAGAAAGTTTTATTTCACTGAGAGGGTAGTAGATAAGTGGAACAGCCTACCAGCAGAAGTGGTAGAAGTTAATATAGTGACAGAATTTAAGAATGCATGGGAGATAGGCATAAGGCTGTCCTTAACTTAAGAAAAAAACAAGGACCAAAAAAGGTTTGAGGTTTTTACAGTAGGAAAATGGGCGACTAGATGGGCCGAATGGTTCTTATCTGCCATCAAATTATATGTTTCTATGTGTAATTCTGAGAAATCTAAATTAACCATAAGAAATAAATGGAAATTCCCTAAATTTCAACGGATTACATTTTACAGAGGATGGTATAGGAAACCTAATAAACATGATTTTGGTATAAATAATCCCAGACTAGATATAGTCTATATATGACATTTGGGACTCGGCTTCCTCCCTCTCCAATTATTATCTCTATCCGGAGGGTTGTTTGTTCCTCTCCCTTTGCTGGTTCAGGTTTGGACAGATTACACCCCAAAGCATCACTGCAGGAGTGAGATCCCCACACCGACCTGCCAGAAAATGTCATTAACTCTTCCATGCCTGGAGATATTTTTCCCCCTATAACCCTTAGTTAAAAAACACAAAGTGAAAATGTACATTGCTGTTTTATTATGTCTCTCTCCCCACAGAAATTCATAAAACCAAATTACATGTTAACCCATGCAGTGCTGGAAGCTGGACTGGGGTTGGAATGTTAACAAAATACTTAAAGGGGAACAATCACCTCATAACATTTTTTTTTTACCATAGGTTTAGTTAATAAAGTAGTATTAAGAAAGGTGCTTTTTTCTGAATGTAGGTAGTTTTAAAGATATCCCATCTTCAGTCTGTGGCGGTCAGCATAATGCAGCACGCTGAATCTCTGGCACACCACTTCCTAATTCTCCTCCCACCACCCTCCCAGCTGCCCCTGGGAGCGAATTCACGCTTCCCTTCAGTCTGTTGTGAATGGCTTCTATTGTTACATCAAGCTCCAGTTAGCAATGAACTGAGGTTGCAACCTCAGTAATACTACTGCTGCAACCTCAGTATAATGCTAACCTGAGTTTGATGTAACGATAGAAGCCATTCACAGCACACATTATACTGAGGTCGCAAGCACAGTATAATGTTAACTGGAGCTTGACGTAACGATAGAAGCCATTCACAGCACACGTTATACTGAGGTCGCAAGAGCCGTATAATGTTAACTGGAGCTTGATGTAAAGATAGAAGCCATTCACAGCACACGTTATACTGAGGTCGGAAGCGCAGTATAATGCTAATCGGAGCTTGATGTAACGATAGAAGCCATTCACAGCACACGTTATACTGAGGTCGGAAGCGCAGTATAATGTTAACCGGAGCTTGATGTAACGATAGAAGCCATTCACAGCACACGTTATACTGAGGTCGGAAGCGCAGTATAATGTTAACCGGAGCTTGATGTAACGATAGAAGCCATTCACAGCACACGTTATACTGAGGTCGCAAGCGCAGTATAATGTTAACCGGAGTTTGATGTAACGATAGAAGCCATTCACAGCACACATTATACTGAGGTCGCAAGCGCAGTATAATGTTAACGGGAGTTTGATGTAACGATAGAAGCCATTCACAGCACACGTTATACTGAGGTCGGAAGAGCAGTATAACGCTAACCGGAGCTTGATGTAACGATAGAAGCCATTCACAGCACACATTATACTGAGGTCGGAAGAGCAGTATAATGTTAACCTGAGTTTGATGTAACGATAGAAGCCATTCACAGCACACGTTATACTGAGGTCGGAAGAGCAGTATAACGTTAACCTGAGTTTGATGTAACGATAGAAGCCATTCACAGCACACGTTATACTGAGGTCGGAAGAGCAGTATAACGTTAACCTGAGTTTGATGTAACGATAGAAGCCATTCACAGCACACGTTATACTGAGGTCGGAAGCGCAGTATAATGCTAACCGGAGCTTGATGTAACGATAGAAGCCATTCACAGCACACGTTATACTGAGGTCGGAAGCGCAGTATAATGTTAACCGGAGCTTGATGTAACGATAGAAGCCATTCACAGCACACGTTATACTGAGGTCGGAAGCGCAGTATAATGCTAACCGGAGTTTGATGTAACGATAGAAGCCATTCACAGCACACGTTATACTGAGGTCGCAAGCGCAGTATAATGTTAACCTGAGTTTGATGTAACGATAGAAGCCATTCACAGCACACCGAAGGGAAGCGTGAATTCGCTCCCAGGGGCAGCTGGGAGGGAGGTGGGAGGAGAAGAGCTCTGTATAAGATTCAACGTGCTGCATAATGCAGAAGTGCACAGCTTGAAGATGAAATATCTTTAACCCCTTAATGACCCATAACGTACATGAATATCACGGGGTGGATGTCCTAATACTACTTTATTAAGTAAACCTATGGTAAAAAAAAAAAATGTATAAGGCGATTGTTCCCCTTTAAGTATTTTGTTAAAGATCCAACCACAATCCAGCTCACAGCACTGCATGGGTTAACATGTAAATTGGTTTTATGAGGAAAAATTAACACCAAAAGTAAATGCAACATTTTCCTAATTATGTAACAATCTAATGTTTATTCCATATTCGTTTTGTTAACCCTTGTATGCAATGCATTGGAGACCTCTCTAGCATTCAAGGGGTTAAACATTCCCTTTATATACAAGGGAACAGAGCTCCCAGAAGAAATAGCGCAGGGGAGACATGTAAAAGGGGCGGGGTTAGGAAGTAGCGACAGGTTGGGGGGGGAGTTGTGGAGAAGTTAGAAGGGAAGCAGGAAGAGCGCAGGACAGTTGGTAAAGCAGAGCGGGGAAAGAATCATCCGTCCCGCCCGCCCAGCTGGTTGTTTTGTGGTTGTTGGAGGTAATCGCCTTGATGGTGGGTTAGATTTCAAGGGGTGACAGAAGAAATAATGTTGGTTCTCTAGGGAGAAGAACCCTAGGGAAGGATTCCCCCGGACTTATGTCGTGGGTTGGTTACGTTACCCATTGGGCTGGCTTGGTCTGGCCCAACTGGGGTAATTTGGTTATCAGTTATAGGAACCGGAAGGAATTGTAAGAGTTGGAAGCATGAGCCTGGGTGTTAGTTGGCCAAGCTAGGGATATACATAATATGGAGATGTTTTGTTAGTCTACAATATTTGTTGATATGTTTTCTATGTTTATAATAAAAATAAAGTATGGCCTGTTCTTTGTCCAACATTTGTATGTTGTCTATTTTTTCTTTATACCCTCTGCTTTTACACGTATTTGTGCTCCGTGGTGCAGACGGTCAGAGGCTCCGCCTGAGGCCTAAATCTGTTCTCTGGATCAGTGTAAAGAGCAGATATTCCCTCCATCACATCACAGTAAAGAGCAGATATTCCCCTCAGTCACATCACAGTAAAGAGTAGATATCCCCTCCATCACATCACACACCCTGTTACCATCACATCACAGTAAAGAGTAGATATTCCCTCCATCACATCACACACCCTGTTATCATCACATCACAGTAAAGAGTAGATATCCCCTCCATCACATCACACACCCTGTTACCATCACATCACAGTAAAGAGTAGATATTCCCTCCATCACATCACACACCCTGTTATCATCACATCACAGTAAAGAGTAGATATTCCCTCCATCACATCACACACCCTGTTATCACATCACAGTAAAGAGTAGATATCCCCTCCATCACATCACACACCCTGTTATCATCACATCACAGTAAAGAGTAGATATCCCCTCCATCACATCACACACCCTGTTATCATCACATCACAGTAAAGAGTAGATATTCCCCTCCATCACATCACACATCCTGTTATCATCACATCACAGTAAAGAGTAGATATTCCCCTCCATCACATCACACACCCTGTTACCATCACATCACAGTAAAGAGTAGATATCCCCTCCATCACATCACACACCCTGTTATCATCACATCACAGTAAAGAGCAGATATTCCCTCCATCACATCACACACCCTGTTATCATCACATCACAGTAAAGAGTAGATATTCCCTCCATCACATCACACACCCTGTTATCATCACATCACAGTAAAGAGTAGATATTCCCTCCATCACATCACACACCCTGTTACCATCACATCACAGTAAAGAGTAGATATTCCCCTCCATCACATCACACACCCTGTTATCATCACATCACAGTAAAGAGTAGATATTCCCCTCCATCACATCACACACCCTGTTATCATCACATCACAGTAAAGAGTAGATATCCCCTCCATCACATCACACACCCTGTTATCATCACATCACAGTAAAGAGTAGATATTCCCTCCATCACATCACACATCCTGTTATCATCACATCACAGTAAAGAGTAGATATCCCCTCCATCACATCACACACCCTGTTATCATCACATCACAGTAAAGAGTAGATATTCCCTCCATCACATCACACATCCTGTTATCATCACATCACAGTAAAGAGTAGATATTCCCTCCATCACATCACAGTAAAGAGTAGATATCCCCTCCATCACATCACACACCCTGTTATCACCACATCACAGTAAAGAGTAGATATTCCCTCCATCACATCACACACCCTGTTATCATCACATCACAGTAAAGAGTAGATATTCCCTCCATAACATCACACACCCTGTTACCATCACATCACAGTAAAGAGTAGATATTCCCCTCCATCACATCACACACCCTGTTATCATCACATCACAGTAAAGAGTAGATATTCCCTCCATCACATCACACATCCTGTTATCATCACATCACAGTAAAGAGTAGATATTCCCTCCATCACATCACAGTAAAGAGTAGATATCCCCTCCATCACATCACACACCCTGTTATCACCACATCACAGTAAAGAGTAGATATTCCCTCCATCACATCACACACCCTGTTATCATCACATCACAGTAAAGAGTAGATATTCCCTCCATAACATCACACACCCTGTTACCATCACATCACAGTAAAGAGTAGATATTCCCCTCCATCACATCACACACCCTGTTATCATCACATCACAGTAAAGAGTAGATATTCCCTCCATCACATCACACACCATGTTATCATCACATCACAGTAAAGAATAGATATTCCCTCCATCACATCACACACCCTGTTATCACATCACAGTAAAGAGTAGATATTCCCCTCCATCACATCACACACCCTGTTATCACCA
The DNA here is from genome assembly GCA_037306005.1 of Rhinophrynus dorsalis. Taxonomy (NCBI): domain Eukaryota; kingdom Metazoa; phylum Chordata; class Amphibia; order Anura; family Rhinophrynidae; genus Rhinophrynus; species Rhinophrynus dorsalis. Next base: position 5,635,940 of record CM074720.1, on the reverse strand, counting down.
CATCACAGTAAAGAGTAGATATTCCCTCCATCACATCACACATCCTGTTATCATCACATCACAGTAAAGAGTAGATATCCCCTCCATCACATCACACACCCTGTTATCATCACATCACAGTAAAGAGTAGATATTCCCTCCATCACATCACACATCCTGTTATCATCACATCACAGTAAAGAGTAGATATTCCCTCCATCACATCACAGTAAAGAGTAGATATCCCCTCCATCACATCACACACCCTGTTATCACCACATCACAGTAAAGAGTAGATATTCCCTCCATCACATCACACACCCTGTTATCATCACATCACAGTAAAGAGTAGATATTCCCTCCATAACATCACACACCCTGTTACCATCACATCACAGTAAAGAGTAGATATTCCCCTCCATCACATCACACACCCTGTTATCATCACATCACAGTAAAGAGTAGATATTCCCTCCATCACATCACACACCCTGTTATCATCACATCGCAGTAAAGAATAGATATTCCCTCCATCACATCACACACCCTGTTATCACATCACAGTAAAGAGTAGATATTCCCCTCCATCACATCACACACCCTGTTATCACCACATCACAGTAAAGAGTAGATATCCCCTCCATCACATCACACACCCTGTTATCATCACATCACAGTAAAGAGTAGATATTCCCTCCATCACATCACACACCCTGTTATCACCACATCACAGTAAAGAGTAGATATCCCCTCCATCACATCACACATCCTGTTATCATCACATCACAGTAAAGAGCAGATATTCCCCTCCATCACATCACACACCCTGTTATCATCACATCACAGTAAAGAGTAGATATTCCCCTCCATCACATCACACACCCTGTTATCATCACATCACAGTAAAGAGTAGATATCCCCTCCATCACATCACACACCCTGTTATCATCACATCACAGTAAAGAGTAGATATCCCCTCCATCACATCACACACCCTGTTATCACCACATCACAGTAAAGAGTAGATATTCCCCTCCATCACATCACACACCTTGTTATCACCACATCACAGTAAAGAGTAGATATTCCCTCCATCACATCACACACCATGTTATCATCACATCACAGTAAAGAGTAGATATTCCCTCCATCACATCACACACCATGTTATCATCACATCACAGTAAAGAGTAGATATCCCCTCCATCACATCACACACCCTGTTATCATCACATCACAGTAAAGAGTAGATATTCCCTCCATCACATCACACACCCTGTTATCACCACATCACAGTAAAGAGTAGATATTCCCTCCATCACATCACACACCCTGTTATCATCACATCACAGTAAAGAGTACATATTCCCCTCCATCACATCACACACCCTGTTATCATCACATCACAGTAAAGAGTAGATATTTCCTCCATCACATCACACACCTTGTTATCATCACATCACAGTAAAGAGTAGATATTCCCCTCCATCACATCACACACCCTGTTATCATCACATCACAGTAAAGAGTAGATATTCCCTCCATCACATCACACACCCTGTTATCATCACATCACAGTAAAGAGTAGATATTCCCTCCATCACATCACACACCCTGTTATCATCACATCACAGTAAAGAGTAGATATCCCCTCCATCACATCACACACCCTGTTATCATCACATCACAGTAAAGAGTAGATATCCCCTCCATCACATCACACACCATGTTATCATCACATCACAGTAAAGAGTAGATATCCCCTCCATCACATCACACACCATGTTATCATCACATCACAGTAAAGAGTAGATATCCCCTCCATCACATCACACACCCTGTTATCACCACATCATAGTAAAGAGTAGATATTCCCCTCCATCACATCACACACCCTGTTATCATCGCAGTAAAGAGTAAATATTCCCTCCATCACACCACACACCCTGTTATCATCACATCACAGTAAAGAGTAGATATCCCCTCCATCACATCACACACCTTGTTATCATCACATCACAGTAAAGAGTAGATATTCCTTCCATCACATCACACACCCTGTTATCATCACATCACAGTAAAGAGTAGATATTCCCCTCCATCACATCACACACCCTGTTATCATCACATCACAGTAAAGAGTAGATATTCCCTCCATCACATCACAGTAAAGAGTAGATATTCCCCTCCATCACATCACAGTAAAGAGTAGATATTCCCCTCCATCACATCACACACCCTGTTATCATCACATCACACACCCTGTTATCACCACATCACACACCCTGTTATCACCACATCATAGTAAAGAGTAGATATTCCCCTCCATCACATCACACACCCTGTTATCATCGCAGTAAAGAGTAGATATTCCCTCCATCACACCACACACCCTGTTATCATCACATCACAGTAAAGAGTAGATATCCCCTCCATCACATCACACACCTTGTTATCATCACATCACAGTAAAGAGTAGATATTCCTTCCATCACATCACACACCCTGTTATCATCACATCACAGTAAAGAGTAGATATTCCCTCCATCACATCACAGTAAAGAGTAGATATTCCCCTCCATCACATCACAGTAAAGAGTAGATATTCCCCTCCATCACATCACACACCCTGTTATCATCACATCACAGTAAAGAGTAGATATTCCCTCCATCACATCACAGTAAAGAGTAGATATTCCCTCCATCACATCACAGTAAAGAGTAGATATTCCCCTCCATCACATCACACACCCTGTTATCATCACATCACACACCCTGTTATCACCACATCACACACCCTGTTATCATCACATCAGGGGAGATGCACTGACACAAATGCCGCTTTACAACAGGCGATGAAACTGATTTTGTAGCCCTGTTTCTGCCTAATGCCAGTATACTGAGCTACTTACTACTCACGTGCCCTGTGTGCGCTGCCTGCGCCAAGGTCAAGGCAGTGGGGAAGTGTACGGATGACTCGGAGCAATCAATTCCTCTCCATCGTTTTTTTAAAGTCTATTTAATAACAAGGCGCAGATGAATGGAATTAACCCCTTACGGACTGCGGGGTCCAAGAGTGGGGTGCACTGGAGGATGAAGACGATTTTCATTTCTGTGTTTGCAGAGCTGGTAAGTGTGAGCAATCACACGTACCATCTGTCCACTGGTGAGGCTGAAACTGACTGTTCCGATTCTAGACAGAAAACTCCCTGGAAACAGATCCAGGAAGCTCACTCATTGACATCAAAGTGTTGAAAAAAATATATAGAAAATAACCAATTTGCCTTTACTTTTTATGCACTTGCAAAATATATAAGTCAAAATAAAGGGTTTTTGCCTCTAAGTTTAATAGCATTCACTGTAAAGTCGATAATTATCGGAATACAATAGAGACATGTGTCGCAGCCAGTGTGTGTGTCAGAGCAGGATATTATGTCGTTCTCACAGGTAAACAAGGGCTCTGAATGCTCGTTGTTAGATTCCCTTGAAATGAGCCGGTCCTGCTAGTCACGTCTTATCAGGAGATAAGGAACCTTCCGGATAATCGTTCTACTGACCAGCTCAGGAATTCCTGTCAGGACTGTAACATCAGAATCCATACCCATGCCCCTTATCCCTACCCCATATTCCTAACCCCTGCCCCATGTTCCTACCCCATATTCCTACCCCTACCCCACATTCCTACCACTATCCCACATCCCTACCCCAATCCCACATTACTACCCCATATTCTTACCCAACCCTACATCCCTACACCTACCCCATATTCTTACCCAACCCTACACCTACCCCATATTCTTACCCAACCCTACCCCTGCCCCATATAACTACCCCACACCCCTACCCTATATTCCTACCACTACCCCACATCCCTACGCCAATCCCACATTACTACCCCATATTCTTACCCAACCCTACATCCCTACCCCCACCCCACATTTCTACCCCACCTCACATCCCTACCCCCGCCCCATATTACTACCCCACCTCACATCCCTACCCCCGCCCCACATTTCTACCCCCACCCTACATCCCTACCCCACATTCCTACCCCCACCCTACATCCCTACCCCCGCCCCATATTACTACCCCACCTCACATCCCTACCCCCGCCCCACATTTCTACCCCCACCCTACATCCCTAACCCACATTTCTACCCCCACCCTACATCCCTACCCCACATTTCTACCCCCACCCTACATCCCTACCCCATATTCCTACCCCCACCCTACATCCCTACCCCTGCCCCATATTCCTACCTTGCCCCACATCCCTACCACTACCCCACATCCCTACCCCTGCCCCACATCCCTACCCCTGCCCCATATTTCTATCGCTGCCCTACATCCCTACCCCTGCCCCATATTCTCTGATCTGGCTCCCTGTCTCACACCCTCAGGCTGATTTACTGGAGTTCATAAATTACACTCTACAGGAACAATACAAATTCCCAAATCTCACTTTGATTTAAATGGGCCTTTTAACAAAATGTAACTGCTATCACACTATCAGCCAGACAACTCACATCCGCTACCTCCACACAACTTCTAATACACAAATTATATGTATCTACCGATCTGTTACCTATAACTGTAATACACACATTATCTGTATATATCGATCTGTTATATATAACTGTAATACACACATTATCTGTGTATATACCGATCTGTTACATATAACTGTAATACACACATTATCTGTATATACCGATCTGTTACATATAACTGTAATACACACATTATCTGTATATATACCGATCTGTTACATATAACTGTAATACACACATTATCTGTATATATACCGATCTGTCACATATAACTGTAATACACACATTATCTGTGTATATACCGATCTGTTACATATAACTGTAATACACACATTATCTGTATATATACCGATCTGTTACATATAACTGTAATACACACATTATCTGTATATACCGATCTGTTACATATAACTGTAATACACACATTATCTGTATATACCGATGTTACATATAACTGTAATACACACATTATCTGTATATACCGATCTGTTACATATAACTGTAATACGCACATTATCTGTATATATACCGATCTGTTACACATAACTGTAATACGCACATTATCTGTATATATACCGATCTGTTACACATAACTGTAATACGCACATTATCTGTATATACCGATCTGTTACATATAACTGTAATACGCACATTATCTGTATATACCGATCTGTTACATATAACTGTAATACACACATTATCTGTATATATACCGATCTGTTACATATAACTGTAATACACACATTATCTGTATATACCGATCTGTTACATATAACTGTAATACACACATTATCTGTATATACCGATGTTACATATAACTGTAATACACACATTATCTGTATATATACCGATCTGTTACATATAACTGTAATACGCACATTATCTGTATATATACCGATCTGTTACACATAACTGTAATACACACATTATCTGTATATATACCGATCTGTTACACATAACTGTAATACGCACATTATCTGTATATACCGATCTGTTACACATAACTGTAATACGCACATTATCTGTATATATACCGATCTGTTACATATAACTGTAATACGCACATTATCTGTATATATACCGATCTGTTACACATAACTGTAATACGCACCTTATCTGTATATACCGATCTGTTACATATAACTGTAATACACACATTATCTGTATATACCGATCTGTTACATATAACTGTAATACACACATTATCTGTATATACCGCTCTGTTAAATATAACTGTAGTACACACATTATCTGTATATATACTGATCTGTTACATATAACTGTAATACACACATTATCTGTATATATACCGATCTGTTACATATAACTGTAATACACACATTATCTGTATATATACCGATCTGTTACATATAACTGTAATACACACATTATCTGTATATATACCGATCTGTTACATATAACTGTAATACACACATTATCTGTATATATACCGATCTGTTACATATAACTGTAGTACACACATTATCTGTATATATACCGATCTGTTACATGTAACTGTAATACACACATTATCTGTATATACCGATCTGTTACATATAACTGTAATACACACATTATCTGTATATATACCGATCTGTTACATATAACTGTAATACACACATTATCTGTATATATACCGATCTGTTACATATAACTGTAATACGCACAGATCTAAAATGACTTTTTTTGTGAATACATTAGATGTAAAATTATATAACCTGATTTCATATTAGGCGTTACTGTTCCTTTAAAGGGTAAATCTATATCTCTAATCTGCGGCTCTTTTATGGATTTCCAGCCAAGCGAAATCGCTAAGCTGCTTATCAATAACTAATGACCGACTAACGAGCAATTAGCAAAGACTAAAAATATAAAGCCACCTGATTACAAATGAATGGCTAATTATGTAGTAATGAACGCCAGCAGATGAATGGTCGTTTAGGAATCGATACGCAGGCCAGGAAGGATTATTAACTCCGTGAAGGCAGAATGGGAAACGGCTTCACATTTACAGGATCAACAGGAGGTGGGATGTGACAGGCTGACCTTAAAGTGGACCTGTCACTTTAACCTTTTAAAGCTTTGTGTGCCAAAACACATTTTGTAGGGTTTATCCCACAGCTGAGAGGTGGTTTATTCAAAAGATATTGCAGCTCAAACTCAAATTTTTTTAGGTGCGATATCACAGTCACCTGAAATGTTACGGTGGCGCTGTTGCTACACCATCCCATGGAGATTTATGGTGAACTGATCAGTATATAGGATGGTGTAGTAACAGCGCTACTGTAACCTTTCAGGCCACTGTGATACTGAGATACTTATTTCTAAGAAACTATTTATATTACAGACACACGGCTACTACAGTACACAGGCAGACAAAGAGACAATGGTGGGGAACTGATATATATATCCCTCTTCACTTCGTAATGTATATAAGGGACATAGTATTCAGAGGGGGATACGTCACATTTAGTGATGAACTGGTGGTAAGACATAGTCACAGGGGTTAACCTGGCCCTATACAGGTACTGCAGTGTATACAGGATCAGCCGTGAAAATATCCGATCCTCAATAAGATGTGATGTATATGTAAATGTTTAGAATAATGTGTATATATATACATGTGTTTGGATGTTTTCATTACATTTTGTTTCCAATTTCCAACGCGTTTATCTATGAGATGCAGTTGATAGTTGACTGATGCAGCCGCCACAATGCGCTGCCGTTTCATACATTTATTTACTATTCTCATAGCCGATTGGTTCCTTTTATTGGCTTTTTAGTTTAAAAGAGTAGACACTGAGTTGGACGGTTTGTGATGACTTCGATAACCTGAGCAAAGGATTAAGAGGCAGGTTAACCCCTGTATACAATGGATTAAGAGGCAGGTTAACCCCTGTATACAATGGATTAAGAGGCAGGTTAACCCCTGTATACAATGGATTAAGAGGCAGGTTAACCCCTGTATATAATGGAGTATGGGCAAGGTTAACCCCTGTATACAATGGATTAAGAGGCAGGTTAACCCCTGTATACAATGGAGTATGAGGCAGGTTAACCCCTGTATACATTGGAGTATGAGGCAGGTTAACCCCTGTATACATTGTTATGAGGCAGGTTAACCCCTGTATACATTGGAGTATGAGGCAGGTTAACCCCTGTATACAATGGAGTATGAGGCAGGTTAACCACTGTATACATTGGAGTATGAAGCAGGTTAACCCCTGTATACAATGGAGTATGAGGCAGGTTAACCACTGTATACATTGGAGTATGAAGCAGGTTAACCCCTGTATACAATGGAGTATGAGGCAGGTTAACCACTGTATACATTGGAGTATGAAGCAGGTTAACCCCTGTATACAATGGAGTACGAGGCAGGTTAACCACTGTATACATTGGAGTATGAGGCAGGTTAACCACTGTATACATTGGAGTATGAGGCAGGTTAACCCCTGTATACAATGGAGTACGAGGCAGGTTAACCACTGTATACAATGGATTAAGAGGCAGGTTAACCACTGTATACATTGGAGTATGAGGCAGGTTAACCACTGTATACATTGGAGTATGAGGCAGGTTAACCCCTGTATACAATGGAGTACGAGGCAGGTTAACCACTGTATACAATGGATTAAGAGGCAGGTTAACCCCTGTATACATTGGAATACGAGGCAGGTTAACCCCTGTATACATTGGAGTACGAGGCAGGTTAACCCCTGTATACATTGGAGTACGAGGCAGGTTAACCCCTGTATACACTGGAGTATGAGGCAGGTTAACCCCTGTATACATTGGAGTACGAGGCAGGTTAACCCCTGTATACATTTGAGTATGAGGCAGGTTAACCCCTGTATATCACAGCAACGTGTCGGGGGCTGTGAGATTGGATCGTCCGATTAGTTCTGTGAAGACCCATGAAGGAAGTGATAACAGCCCCCGTATGGAGGAAGATTTAGTAAGAAGTCCGGGGCTGTGCAGCCCAGAACAGCTCTTGTGAGGCATTTGGGAGGGGGTTAGAAATCGCGCCCCCTATCCACCCTGGCTGGCAGTGGTCTAGAAAACAAGCCAGAAGTATGTAGGTCTCAGTTACACAGTTTGTAGGTTGCCTGCTTGTCCTCCATAGACCTCTGTGTTAGATGCGACATAGACACTGTATGGGGGCTGAGCTCACGGCTCTGTACTGAACTGTAAGACCCCGTTCTGTATCCACCAGTGTTCTCACTAGAGATCCAGCTTCACCAATTCCTCTACCACGGGGGATCCCAGAGGAAGCAACCCGCCGAGAGGGCACTACCTGAGCGACAGCTGCCCATTGAACCTTTTAGCTCCAGAGGGGTACACGCGTATGTGCTACATCCCTAAAATTTAATACTAAATGTGATCTTAATACACTGTAAATTGTCCTGTGCAGAGAACATGTATTTAATGTTGTTTATGCTTTTTGTATTGAAAGAAAATACTAAAGTCAGTTATCTTATTGTGATTATTGTCCGTTAGTATTCAGAAGGGCTGTTATCTTATCTCAGCCCATTTACAGATAATCCTGGACAACTAATGGGAGCCCTGGTACTTTTTTGGAGCTTCCCGATGGTAAGATTATACTTGTGATACTCGTGGGTAGGAGATGCCAGCGCTTCGTGCTGCAGGTGTTATATACACCCGTGTGGTAATCATTATCTCAATATCGCGGTCTCTCCTTTCCACCAGGATAGACCACTGTGGATATTTTCTTTTGTAAAGGAAAGGGTGTAATTCTAAGCTGGAAGACCTTGTGTACAGAGATATATCCAGTATCTGTATCTGCCTAGCCTTTTTCCTGATACCCTCCTCACCATTATTGGGATCTATTAGGACACTTAGATATATATTTTTTGGTTTTTAATTACATATTTGAGTGGTGGTTTTTATTTATATTTCTAAGCTGCCCATGTGTTAAAGGGATAGTATTGTGACATTTTTATAAAACGGAATCTTGAAGCTATTAAAAAACTAAACTAAATTACTCCAGTCCTATCTCTCAAACCGTTATGGTCTGAGAGATAATCGCAGTGAAAGTTCCTCCCTCCCCTTTCCCTGAAGTCGGAGTCTAGCTGACAGCAGGGGAATCTGGTTCCAGGACCATCAGAGGCTCTTCAGCAGAGCCGAGACTGAGAAACATAAAAAGAGTTACTTCACTGGAACAGTCTACAAAGTGTGGTTGCAAATCAGTCACACTTTGTAGACCATTCCAGTGAAGTAATTATTTTTATGTATCTCGATCTCGGCTCTGCTGAAGAGCCTCTGACAGTCCCTGAACTGGATTCCCCTGCTGTCAGCTAGACGCCGACTTCAGGGAAAGGGGAGGGGGGAACTTTCACTGCGATTATCTCTCAAACCATAACGGTTTGAGAGATAGGACTTGGGTCATTTCGTTTTTTAACCCCTTAAGGACCAGCGGTTCCAGGGTGTGTGGTCCTTTAAGGACCAGATAGGGAAGTTCGACGTGCCACCCCACATGACTGATCACGTGTGTCGACACGCTGAACGGGGGACTGAAAGTGATCGCTCCGGTCTTGCAGCGATCAACGTCAGTCCCCTGTACTACTCACCGCTCTGCTGCAGGAGCGCAGTGAGTAAAAGTACGTGACGTACCAGGACTGTCACTGGTCCTTAAGTGCCGGACCAGCGTGACGGTCCGGGTATGTCAATGGTCCTTAAGGGGTTAATAGCTTCAAGATTCCGTTTTATAAAAATGTCACAATACTTTCCCTTTAAAGTGTTAGTAATGTCTAATGTCTGCATTTAGAAGAGCTTAAAAAGCGGTGCTAAATGCAAAAAACAGTATCTCTCAAACCGCTATGGTTTAATAGATACAGGCGTTTAAAGTCCGCTGTTTCCTACTCACAGCTGTAAAGCTGTCAGCAGGAGATTCGCGTCGGTCGACACTGAGGCGCTTGAGAAGTGCCGAGATCTCGTTACTTACAAGGAATCCCTTCATTGGAATGGTCTATGTGCTTGAACACCAGACACACGTTTCAGACCATTCCAATGACGGGATTCCGTGTAAGTAACGAGATCTCGGCACTTCTCAAGCGCCTCAGTGTCGACCGACGCGAATCTCCTGCTGTCAGCTTTACAGCTGTCAGTAGGAAACAGCGAACTTTAAACGCCCGTATCTCTTAAACCATAGCGGTTTGAGAGATACGGTTTTTTGCATTTAGCTCAGCTTTTTAAGCTCTTCTGAATGCAAAAAAAAAACTTTTTTTTAGACATTACTAACACTTTAATATATGTTCTTATATACTTAATATTTTACGCAAGACTAGAGATTCACTCATTTTCTTTTAAACATTTTTTTCTTAGTTCTATTTGAATCTGACTAGCTTTTTTCCTGATACCCTCCTCACCATTATTTTTTCACGTATTTAGGTGAGATATATTATGATGCTTAGATACATATTTTTCTATAAAATGTTTTTTACATTTTTTAAAATATTGTAAATAAAAATATCAGTTGGTGAATTAATATGGCAATCCATTGATGGTTTTATATACAATATTTTATTACATGTTTTGTGAGCGGTGCCTTCCTTTCCAAACATCCGATGCAGTGGTCGCAGGTTCCTGAACGGAGACGGGATCATTTCCCTGTACGTGTGTTTGTCAGTATTCTGGCGTTTTCCCCGTCTGACCACAATCCATGTGAGTGTATTCCTTACTCTTTACTTCACATTATGGTTTTGATGTTATAATATGACTGGGCCCCTCTTTTCTGCCTCGTTGTGAACAGATTTTACATTTGATAAATATAAAAAAAAAATTGTAAGAATTTTTCAATTAGCTAATGGCTTTTTAAAATTTAGGATGAGCAAAGTGCAAAAAAGGCTGAAATTCTCCTTAAAGCGGTACCATCACGTTCCAGCTCAATACCCCCAATTGATGTCCGCCCCCAAAACAAGCTTAAAAACTCACAGATAATGTTAATTATAGATTCCCCTAACATGAAAAGCTACATGTGTTCTCTTCCAAACCAAGAGGGAGAGCGCCGCCATCTTGATGACGTGTAGAATGATTGGCAGCGCTTTCCCTCTAAGGCGTGACAGTACTCCTACCTAAGCTGCTCCTCCGTGATTCCTGTTATACTGCGGTCGCAACCGCAGTATAACGCTAACCGGAGCTTGTTATAACGATAGAAGCCATTCACACCACACCGAAGGGAAGCGTGAACGCGCGCCCTGGGGCAGCTGGGAGGGAGGTGGGAAGTCCTGCTGCTTTGTGCCCACATACTGAGTGCCACACAATGCGGGGGTACCACATTATAAATCTTCAGTACTAGGTAAGTAACATTTAAAAAAAGCCAACACTTATCTAGTTTTAGTAATAAGAAGCCAATGGACACAAGTTGCTGTAATGTGAATATTCCGCTTTAATTGGGGATGTCTAAACCTGCCCTGAAGGGACAAAAACAGGCCGGGAATTCAGTATTTCCCTGATTAAGCACAGGTAAGTTAACCCTTTGGGTGCCAGATGGCTGCATAACACATTGCTTTGCAATGCCTCTAGTACTCAAAGGCTTAAAGCGGAACTATCACCCCAAATAAAGTCCCCCCCCAATAATTAGTAATACAGCGATAAGCTTAGAAATACTAGTATTATCCAGAATAATTACCGCGATATTCAGAAATCATACGTCTTCTGAGACTGACGGACAGGCTTCTTGCTTTAGAGACATCTGCACGTCTGCACTGTCAGTCCCTTCCTGTTACCTTAAGGTACAGTGCAGCGCCTCCTAGAGGAGACGGGAAGGACAGTGCAGGAGCACAGATGTCTCTAAGACAAGATGTCTGCACTGAAGCCTGCCCGTCAGTCTGACAAGAAGCAGGATTTCTGATAAAAGTGTTGCTTATGCTGGACAATAGTACTATTTGTAATATTATCGCTATATGACTAACTAGTATAAAAGCCCGTGTATGTGGGCCAAGGTCCGGGTGATGTTAACCCCTTGAGTGTCAGAGGGGTGCCCTTCTGGCATTCAAAGGGTTAAGAGGCCAGTCCTGCTCTGCGTCCTGCCGCTGACACAGTCATGCACTGTAGAGACTGCCCGAAAGCACAGAACTCCCAGCACAGAACTCCCAACATTCCTACACCTCCCAGCATTCTGTGCTCCCACCATAGAACTCCCAGCATTCCGTACTTCAAGAACAGAACTCCCAGCATTCCGTACTCCCAGCACAGAACTCCCAGCATTCTGTACTCCCAGCACAGAACTCCCAGCATTCCGTACTCCCAGCACAGAACTCCCAGCATTCCGTACTCCCAGCACAGAACTCCCAGCATTCTGTGCTCCCAGCACAGAACTCCCAGTATTCCATACTCCCAGCACAGAACTTCCAGCATTCCATGCTCCCAGCACAGAACTCCCAGCATTCCGTGCTCCCAGCACAGAACTCTCAGCATTCCGTGCTCCCAACATTCTGTGATCCGAGCATTCCGTACTCCCAGCATTCCGTACTCCCAGCATTCCATACTCCCAGTATTCTGTGCTCCCGGCACAGAACTCCCAGCGTTCCGTACTCCCAGCACAGAACTCCCAGCATTCCGTGCTCCCAGGATTCCATGCGTTCGGGCAGTCTCTACTGTGCATGACAGCTTCTGACAAACATCCTGGTGAATTATTATAGGATGATTGGGGGGGACTTTATTTGGGGTGATAGTCCTGCTTTAATCAGGGGCCTATTTTTTTTGCCCATCCTACCTGTGCATCATCATTGATAGCCGGGTAAAGCCTGGCCTGTATACGGTCCTACAAGACAGCTTAGGACGTCATGCCCAGTGGCAGATTTCACATAGCTGAAAATAGCACCTTGGGTTTGTATAATGGTTCCCGATGGACCTGTTCACAAAAGTGATATTTTTAATAACATAATTCAGGAGAAAGCAGAACTATGACAATGTTTGTGAACTGATGTGTCACTGCACCGTATAATGATCGCACGTACCTCCATTTACACACTAACAATAGTATCAGTCGGATACCGTCACTTCCTCCACATGTCAAGGAGATTGGGATTAACCCTTTGAACACCAAGGGGGCATGCAACGCGTACTCCTCTGGCACTCAAAGTTTGATTTTTTATATATATATTTTTTGCAGCAAAAATGCATGTAATTTCCACACATGAAAAATGGCTCAAAATAGCTACTAAAAAAAAACAAAAAAAACAACAACTCACCAGTGTAAACCCAGCCTAACGTTCCCTCTGGCTGTTGCCTTGAAACGCGTTGAACGTTTCTGGCTTTTTAAATTTGTTTTATTTTATATTTTAAATATTGTCATATTGTGAATAAATATTCCATTAATTGGACGAGTGGATCATTTTTGCGGGCGGTGGAACTCTGAGCAGGGCAGACAGTTACACCCTGCATGCTATTATCACCGGCTCAGTTGGATTAGCCAGTGATTTTAATCTTGTGAGTATCACTTTTCACTCTGAGGTGTATTATTGCACTTAATTATCTGTGGATAGCGCCCCTTCTGGTTCCTTTTTTTTTTGTCTTCTAAGGATCTCGATAGAGGTGTCCTGGGATTGTTGGTGAGCTGCGATCCATTCCTATTGTGGACTGACTGAGTGGGGGCAGTCTGAGACCCTCATCTGTCCTGCTGGCCATTTTTAGTGGCCTGATTTATTGTAAGTACGGTGGTGAATTGGTGAAGGTCGTCATTTTTTGGATATATTACACTAGGAGAGCCCCTTTCTTTCTGTTTGTCCTCACCAACCTGCAGGTCATTAAACCCAGCCTAACGTTCCCTCTGGTAACAGTGTAAGTCACGGCCTCCTCACCAACCTGCAGGTCATTAAACCCAGCCTAACGTTCCCTCTGGTAACAGTGTAAGTCACGGCCTCCTCACCAACCTGCAGGTCATTAAACCCAGCCTAACGTTCCCTCTGGTAACAGTGTAAGTCACGGCCTCCTCACCAACCTGCAGGTCATTAAACCCAGCCTAACGTTCCCTCTGGTAACAGTGTAAGTCACGGCCTCCTCACCAACCTGCAGGTCATTAAACCCAGCCTAACGTTCCCTCTGGTAACAGTGTAAGTCTCGGCCTCCTCACCAACCTGCAGGTCATTAAACCCAGCCTAACGTTCCCTCTGGTAACAGTGTAAGTCACGGCCTCCTCACCAACCTGCAGGTCATTAAACCCAGCCTAACGTTCCCTCTGGTAACAGTGTAAGTCACGGCCTCCTCACCAACCTGCAGGTCATTAAACCCAGCCTAACGTTCCCTCTGGTAACAGTGTAAGTCACGGCCTCCTCACCAACCTGCAGGTCATTAAACCCAGCCTAACGTTCCCTCTGGTAACAGTGTAAGTCACGGCCTCCTCACCAACCTGCAGGTCATTAAACCCAGCCTAACGTTCCCTCTGGTAACAGTGTAAGTCACGGCCTCCTCACCAACCTGCAGGTCATTAAACCCAGCCTAACGTTCCCTCTGGTAACAGTGTAAGTCACGGCCTCCTCACCAACCTGCAGGTCATTAAACCCAGCCTAACGTTCCCTCTGGTAACAGTGTAAGTCACGGCCTCCTCACCAACCTGCAGGTCATTAAACCCAGCCTAACGTTCCCTCTGGTAACAGTGTAAGTCACGGCCTCCTCACCAACCTGCAGGTCATTAAACCCAGCCTAACGTTCCCTCTGGTAACAGTGTAAGTCACGGCCTCCTCACCAACCTGCAGGTCACTAAACGCAGCTCTAAACGAAAGTAACCAAGTCTGTACCAACACTGGCACTGTAGCCAAGAATGGTTCACTTCCAGTTACATTACCAGTCATCTGTAAAGCACCAGCATATTCCACAGCCCTGTACAATGAGATGTATGTATTCTTAACTACCACCTCTGCTGAGCGGCAGGCCTCAGAGATTGTATATAACAGTTTACAAACTAGAAGAAACAACAGAGAAAAGCCTCAGTAAAGACAATGAGAGACAATACAGCAGGATCGCTGTGATTTATTACTGACACGTCGGTAAGGATAAATATTTAATATTTCACAAGTTCACTAGCGAGCAGCCAAAACGTGACAATGAACACATTCAGTAATCCTCACAGTTCAGTCCGCTCTCGTACACAATCCAAAGATACTGAATAAAATGGAGCATTCGATTCTATTAGGGTCGTTAGGATAATTACAATGGCAGCGTTAGTTTGAAGTCATAGTTTGGTATTCTACTACCTGCGCTGTGACAGACTACCACCAGCTATAGAAGCACAACGGCTGGTTGATTAACTAATCCCTAATACCCCACCTCCGTAGTTACCACCGCCTCTAGTACATAAAACGTGCCCCTGAGTAACATCACTCCCAGCCAATCAGCATCTAGATGGGAGGGTTACAAAAATGCATAATGTCAGCCCTCCATGTATATGTGTGTGTATGATTGTGTGTGAGATTATGTTTGTGTAAGTGCATATGTGTGTGTATGTTTGTGTGTACGTGTGTGTGATCGTGTGTGTGTATGTGTGTGATCATGTGTATTTGTATATGTGTGTGATTGTGTGTATGTGTGTGTATGTGTGTGATCGTGTGTATTTGTATATGTGTGTGATTGTGTGTATGTGTGTGTGTGATCGTATGTGTGTGATCATGTGTATGTATTTGTATATGTGTGTGATTGTGTGTATGTTTGTGTGTATATGTGTATGTGTGTGATCACGTATATGTATATGTGTGTGATTGTGTGTGTGTATGTTTGTGTGTATATGTGTGTGATCATGTGTATGTATTTGTATATGTGTGTGATTGTGTGTATATGTGTGATCGTGTGTATATGTGTGTGTGCGTGTATGTCATCGTGTGTGATTGTGTGTATATGTGTGTGTGTATGTGTGTGATCGTGTGTATGTGTGTGATCATGTGTATGTATTTGTATATGTGTGTGATCGTGTCTGTGTATGTGTGTGATCGTGTGTATGTATGTGTGTGATCATGTATATGTGTGTGTTCCTTGCTTAATAAAACCGCTGAGATGATAAATGTAAGACTTATTACAAGTCAAACATGTTTTTTTAGGTGAATTGCTAGAAGCAGTTGGCACAAGGTGTCTAGCGAGAGAATAATTGTACTATTGTTCTCTATGTGACAGCTTGAGTACTAGTGTTAATTAGTGACAATAACTATACTGATTGGTGACCACAACTGAAATCTGCAGTTTCATTTTATTACTAAAAAGCAGAGATACAACTTTGAGCTGATATTACTTTCAAATGAAACATCTCCAAGCAATGGAAATGTTCTTGTTTTCTCTGCTGGAAAGTACCTTCAAATATATATATATATGTATGCAATGTCTGGCCCTCATGTCACTCTGTTTAATTAAAAACACACTTAAAAAAACGGGTGCATTTAACCATAAATACAGATACGTGAAAAAAAACGCACTCACGGTTTTATAAATATCAAATCTTCATTTCATGTGTAAAAAATCTTTAAGCAGTTACACCACTGTGTAAAACCATAAGGAAAAGACCGTTTTCTTTATGCTGGTAACATTGTGACCCACAGTGGTGTAACTGGTTAAAGATTTTTTACACATGAAATGAAGATTTGATATTTATAAAACCGTGAGTGTGTTTTTTTTCCATGTATCCATATATATATATATATATATATTTATTTATTTGAATAATATATATTATGGCTCCTTTAAACGATAAGACATTACTGCTCCTTTAAATGATAAGACAAACTCCCGGTGCCTCTTATCTGTCACATTCAGAAGTCACAGAAAGTCCTTCCTCGTCACATTAGGAATCTGCTAATTCATCTGGCGCGTCCCTCCTGTAGTTCCCTCCACTACATTGTTTTCTCTCTCATAGCTACGTGTGTGTGAGTCAGTTTACACCACCAGACGTGCACACACAACCTGTCACGTGCACACACAACCTGTCACGTAAGCGTGACCCATAAAACCACTATCTCTGGACTGCGAAATCTCGTGAGCACAGCCCTCTGTCCGCTGGTATCTCTCACTACTTGTATGTCACATTGGGGGAGATAATTATTATAGACTTATATCAGACTTATAAATTGACGGCACGCATGTATAAAGGTGTTTGCACATAAAAATCACTTTTCACCCCAATTCGCATGTCACTGTCTCCCTGGCGTAATTTCAGTACCGTCAATCTATGTAAAGGATTTCTAGGGGCCTATTAGCAGAGATGCAATTCTGGGGCAAATTTATTTCACCATACGGGGGACACAAAAAAAATCTAATTTAATTTAAATTTTAACCCCTTGAATGCTAGAGAGGACTCCATTGCACTGGAGGAAATCTGGCAAATTTTTATGTGTTGGCCTACGGTTTGGTTGGTTTGCCCCAGAATTACATCTCTCCCCCACTTACACATATGGCAGTGATTTTTAATATCCCGAAGCGAGGCTCAGTGTTAGTACCAGGTAGAGACTGAGGGGACCGCTGTTACCGTCTCTGGCTGTCGCCTGCACTGCAGCCTCCGTGGTGGCATGTGAGGAAACACTTGATGGAGTCGAGGGGTAAATACCCGCCCAGTGATGTGTATGGTTTAATCCAGCTGTGACTGGTACATCACCACTGCTCCTCCGCACCTCGAGACGTCCTAATATTGGTGCTATAACAATGTTCGTGTTATTGGATCTGATTTCACTCCACTCATCTCCATTCTCTTCTGTGTGTTGTTTTAGAGCCTCCTAAAATTGTACTTCTATCCCCTACATTTTTAGAATATTTTCTATACATCTCAGTATGTGTCCGGTTCCTAAATTGTTTAGATTTTTGTCTATACGCGTAATAATAAACTATCATTGCTATAAATTTACAGGAAAAGTGAACCATAAATTTGTAATCTGATAAAAAATCTGAAGCCCCAAAGAACCAGCGCGCTCTGATTTCATCTCTCAGCAGGAGCGCTGGTTCTATAGGGTGTTGAGACGTCAGTCCCCGTTCCCATAGCGTCATTCACCAAACAGTGGTGGAGGTTGGATTTCCCCTCTAAATAGGGGTGCTGGTTTTATGGGGTGTTGAGATGTCAGTCCCACTTCCCATAGCGCCATTCGCCAATCAGAGATGGAAGGTAGATGTCGGCTATAAGCTAGGGCACTGGTTCTATAGGGTGTTGAGGCGTCAGTACCAGCTCCCATAACACCAGTCACAAATCAGTGATGGAAGTTGGATTTCGGTGCTAAACAAGTGAGCTAGTTCTATAGGGTCTTGAGACATCAGTCCCAGTTCCCATAGCGTCATTCGCCAAACAGTGGTGGAAGTTGGATTTCCGCTCTAAGAAGGTGATCTGGTTTTATGGGGTCTTGAGACGTCAGTCCCAGATCCCATAGCGTCATTAGCCATAAAGGAGCTTTTAAAAAGCCCCTAAATGGTAGAGAGATCTCCAAAATGTAACAAAGCGGTGGGGAATGCAAGCAGGATGCAAGTTGTATATCTAGGGGCATTAGTATCTGAAAAAGGGAAGTGGTCATGTCACTCTACAGATCTCTGGTTAGACCTCACCTAGAGTATTGTGTACAGTGCTGGAGACCTAGAGTATTGTGTACAGTACTGGAGACCTAGAGTATTGTGTACAGTACAGGAGACCTAGAGTATTGTGTACAGTGCTGGAGACCTAGAGTATTGTGTACAGTACTGGAGACCTAGAGTATTGTGTACAGTACCGGAGACCCCATATCCAGAAGGATCTAGATACTGTAGAGTATTGTGTACAGTACCGGAGACCTCATCTCCAGAAGGATATAGATACTCTAGAGTATTGTGTACTGTACTGGAGACCCCATCTCCAGAAGGATCTAGATACTCTAGAGTATTGTGTACAGTACTGGAGACCCCATCTCCAGAAGGATCTAGATACTCTAGAGTATTGTGTACAGTACCGGAGACCTCATCTCCAGAAGGATATAGATACTCTAGAGTATTGTGTACTGTACTGGAGACCCCATCTCCAGAAGGATACAGATACTATAGAGTATTGTGTACAGTACTGGAGACCCCATCTCCAGAAGGATATAGATATTCTACAGTATTGTGTACAGTACAGGAGACCTCATCTCCAGAAGGATCTAGATACTCTATAGTATTGTGTACAGTACCGGAGACCTCATCTCCAGAAGGATATAGATACTCTAGAGTATTGTGTACAGTACCAGAGACCCCATCTCCAGAAGGATATAGATACACTAGAGTATTGTGTACAGTACTGGAGACCCCATCTCCAGAAGGATATAGATACTATAGAGTATTGTGTACTGTACCGGAGACCTCATCTCCAGAAGGATATAGATACTATAGAGTATTGTGTACAGTACTGGAGACCCCATCTCCAGAAGGATATAGATACACTAGAGTATTGTGTACAGTACAGGAGACCCCATCTCCAGAAGGACATAGATACTATAGAGTATTGTGTACAGTGGAGACCCCATCTCCAGAAGGATACAGATACTCTAGAGTATTGTGTACAGTACTGGAGACCCCATCTCCAGAAGGATATAGATACTCTAGAGTATTGTGTACAGGACTGGAGACCCCATCTCCAGAAGGATATAGATACTCTACAGAGAATTCAGAGAAGGGCTACTAAAATGGTTACTGGTTTACAGGAAAACAAATATCAGGACAGACTGAAGGATCTGAACATGTATAGACTGGAGGAGAGAAGGGAGAGAGGGGATATGATAGACACATTCACATACATGAAGGGATTCAACAAAGCGCAGGAGGGACGTACATTTCAAAGGAGTAAAAATGTTAGGACAAGAGGCCATAGTCTAAAACTAGAGGGACACAGGTTTAGATGTAATGTAAGAAAGTCTGACTTCACTGAGAAGGTAGTAGATAAGTGGAATAGCCTACCAGCAGAAGTGGTAGAAGTTAATACAGTGACAGAATTCAAGAATGCATCGGATAGGCCTAAGGCTGTCCTTAACATAAAAGACCAAGGACCAGAAAAGGTTTGAGGTTTTTACAGTAGGAAAATGGGCGACTAGATGGGCCGAATGGTTCTTATCTGCCGTCAAATTATATGTTTCTATGTCTTTAAAATATTGCGAAGCAATCATGAGGTCAAATGCCCAATGTATCTCAAT
Organism: Rhinophrynus dorsalis; assembly: GCA_037306005.1. Taxonomy (NCBI): domain Eukaryota; kingdom Metazoa; phylum Chordata; class Amphibia; order Anura; family Rhinophrynidae; genus Rhinophrynus; species Rhinophrynus dorsalis. The sequence continues at coordinate 5,615,296 of CM074720.1, read as the reverse complement.
AGTAAGTCTTCCCCCTCCCCAGTGGCACGGTTGGCATGTCACGAATTTCACCTCTGGCTTATTAAACTGCACCACAAACATGTTATCGCTCTGCTTGTCGCTGAACCAGCTGAGATCTCTCCGCAGGGTTTGTGTAACTTTCTCTTATCTCTGAGGTTGGGGAGCGAGCAGAACTTGGGTGAGGGTTGGGCAAACTGCGGCCCTTCAGCTTTTCTCGGACACTACAACTCCCTTCCTCCTTTGGATACCTGCACATGACTGTAATTGTAGTCCAACAACAGCTGGAGAGGATGTGTATTGGGACTTGGGGAATTCTTATTTGTCTCTTTGCTGCAGTTAATATGTATCAGAATTGCTCCACATTTGCAATTCACTAAGCTAAACAGGTGCAATTCTGCGGCAATCCAACTGAGCCATAGGGGAGAAATGACAATTTCCACTGATTTAAACAGGACTTTTAACCCCTTAAAAGCTAGAGAAGTTTCCAAGGCATTGCGAAACCTCTCTAGCCTTCAATGGGTTAAAAATCCCATTTAAATAAATGTAAATTTTGGGAATATTATTTGATCAGTAGATTTACCCAATAATTCCTCTATTCAGCTCAGAGAACCGCACCTTTGGTGCCAGGGAAGGGTTAATACATTATGGGAGGATTTTACAGCATTTGCTTTGTGTTCCAGCCAAAAAACCAAAGTGACCGTGATCTTCCAGAGCATGACCCTGACCTGAAGCGCAGTCCGGCGGGGGGAGGGGGAGAAGAGGTGGAGGGGGGGTGAGACACTAAGGGGAGGTAAGAAATGGGGGGGGTTACATACAATGTGGGGGGATGGAGGGGGGGTGTTAAAGACACTGTGGGGGAAAAATGGAGAGGGGGGTGTTATATACACTGGGGGAAGGTAAGAAATGATTGGTTCCTGGGGACGGGCCTGGTGAATCAGTTTGTAATAAAAATGATTGGGTCCCAGGGGGACGAGCCTGGTGAATCAGTTTGTAATAAAAATGATTGGTTCCCGGGGGACGGGCCTGGTGAATCAGTATGTAATAAAAATGATTGATTCCTGGGGACGGGCCTGGTAAATCAGTATGTAATAAAAATGATTGATTCCTGGGGGGACGGGCCTGGTAAATCAGTATGTAATAAAAATGATTGATTCCTGGGGGGACGGGCCTGGTAAATCAGTTTGTAATAAAAATGATTGGTTCCCGGGGGACGGGCCTGGTGAATCAGTATGTAATAAAAATGATTGATTCCTGGGGACGGGCCTGGTGAATTAGTTTGTAATAAAAATGATTGGTTCCTGGGGGACGGGCCTGGTGAATCAGTATGTAATAAAAATGATTGATTCCTGGGGGGACGGGCCTGGTGAATCAGTATGTAATAAAAATGATTGGGTCCCAGGGGGACGGGCCTGGTGAATCAATTAGTAATAAAAATGATTGGGTCCCAGGGGAACCGATTATTTCTATTACAAACTGATTCACCAGGCCCGTCCCCCCAGGAATCAATCATTTTTATTACAAACTGATTCACCAGGCCCGTCCCCCGGGAAACCAATCATTTTTATTACAAACTGATTCACCAGGCCCGTCCCCCGGGAACCGATCATTTTTATTACAAACTAATTCACCAGGCCCGTCCCCAGGAATCAATCATTTTTATTACAAACTGATTTACCAGGCCCGTCCCCCTGGGACCCAATCATTTTTATTACAAACTGATTTACCAGGCCCGTCCCCAGGAACCAATCATTTTTATTACAAACTGATTCACCAGGCCCGTCCCCCGGGAACCGATCATTTTTATTACAAACTGATTCACCAGGCCCGTCCCCCGGGAACCGATCATTTTTATTACAAACTGATTTACCAGGCCCGTCAACAGGGAACCAATCATTTTTATTACATACTGATTTACCAGGCCCGTCCCCAGGAACCAATCATTTTTATTACAAACTGATTTACCAGGCCCGTCCCCAGGAACCAATCATTTTTATTACAAACTGATTTACCAGGCCCGTCCCCCGGGAAACCAATCATTTTTATTACAAACTGATTTACCAGGCCCGTCCCCAGGGAACCGATCATTTTTATTACAGTCTGATTTACCAGGCCCGTCCCCAGGAACCAATCATTTTTATTACAGTCTGATTTACCAGGCCCGTCCCCAGGAACCAATCATTTTTATTACAAACTGATTTACCAGGCCCGTCCCCAGGAATCAATCATTTTTATTACAAACTGATTTACCAGGCCCGTCCCCCAGGGAACCGATCATTTTTATTACAAACTGACTGACCAGGCCCGTCCCCAGGGAACCGATCATTTTTATTACAAACTGATTCACCAGGCCCGTCCCCCCAGGAATCAATCATTTTTATTACAAACTGATTCACCAGGCCCGTCAACAGGGAACCAATCATTTTTATTACATACTGATTTACCAGGCCCATCCCCCAGGAATCAATCATTTTTATTACAAACTGATTTACCAGGCCCGTCCCCCGGGAAACCAATCACTTTTATTACAAACTGATTTACCAGGCCCGTCCCCAGGAACCAATCATTTTTATTACAAACTGATTTACCAGGCCCGTCCCCAGGAACCAATCATTTTTATTACAAACTGATTTACCAGGCCCGTCCCCCGGGAAACCAATCATTTTTATTACAAACTGATTTACCAGGCCCGTCCCCAGGGAACCGATCATTTTTATTACAGTCTGATTTACCAGGCCCGTCCCCAGGAACCAATCATTTTTATTACAGTCTGATTTACCAGGCCCGTCCCCAGGAACCAATCATTTTTATTACAAACTGATTTACCAGGCCCGTCCCCAGGAATCAATCATTTTTATTACAAACTGATTTACCAGGCCCGTCCCCCAGGGAACCGATCATTTTTATTACAAACTGACTGACCAGGCCCGTCCCCAGGGAACCGATCATTTTTATTACAAACTGATTCACCAGGCCCGTCCCCAGGGAACCGATCATTTTTATTACAAACTGATTTACCAGGCCCGTCAACAGGGAACCGATAATTTTTATTACAAACTGATTTACCAGGCCTGTCCGACAGGGAACCAATCATTTTTATTACAAACTGACTGACCAGGCCCGTCAACAGGGAACCAATCATTTTTATTACAAACTGACTGACCAGGCCTGTCAACAGGGAACCAATCATTTTTATTACAAACTGATTTACCAGGCCCGTCCCCCAGGGAACCAATCATTTTTATTACAAACTGACTGACCAGGCCTGTCAACAGGGAACCAATCATTTTTATTACAAACTGACTGACCAGGCCCGTCAACAGGGAACCGATAATTTTTATTACAAACTGATTTACCAGGCCCGCCCCCCAGGAATCAATTATTTTTATTACAAATTGATTCACCAGGCCCGTCCCCCAGGAATCAATTATTTTTATTACAAACTGATTCACCAGGCCCGTCCCCAGGGAACCAATTATTTTTATTACTAACTGATTTACCAGGCCCATCCCCAGGAACCGATCATTTTTATTACAAACTGATTCACCAGGCCCGTCCCCAGGGAACCGATCATTTTTATTACTAACTGATTTACCAGATCCGTCCCCAGGGAACCGATCATTTTTATTACAAACTGATTCACCAGGCCCGTCCCCCAGGAAACCGATCATTTTTATTACTAACTGATTCACCAGATCCGTCCCCAGGAAACCAATCATTTTTATTACAGTCTGATTTACCAGACCCGTCCCCAGGGAACCGATCATTTTTATTACAAACTGATTCACCAGGCCCGTCCCCAGGGAACCGATCATTTTTATTACAAACTGATTTACCAGGCCCGTCCCCAGGAAACTGATAATTTTTATTACAAACTGATTCACCAGGCCCGTCCCCCAGGGAACCAATCATTTTTATTACAAACTGATTCACCAGGCCCGTCCCCCAGGGAACCAATCATTTTTATTACAAACTGACTGACCAGGCCCGTCCCCAGGGAACCGATCATTTTTATTACAAACTGATTTACCAGGCCCGTCCCCAGGGAACCGATCATTTTTATTACAAACTGATTCACCAGGCCCGTCCCCAGGGAACCAATCATTTTTATTACAAACTGATTCACCAGGCCCGTCCCCAGGAATCAATCATTTTTATTACAATCTGATTCACCAGGCAGGTCAACAGGGAACCGACAATTTTTATTACAAACTGATTTACCAGGCCTGTCCCCCAGGGAACCAATAATTTTTATTACAAACTGACTGACCAGGCCCGTCAACAGGGAACCAATCATTTTTATTACAAACTGACTGACCAGGCCCGTCAACAGGGAACCAATCATTTTTATTACAAACTGATTTACCAGGCCTGTCCCCAAGGGAACCAATCATTTTTATTACAAACTGACTGACCAGGCCTGTCAACAGGGAACCAATCATTTTTATTACAAACTGACTGACCAGGCCCGTCAACAGGAAACCGATAATTTTTATTACAAACTGATTTACCAGGCCCGCCCCCCAGGAATCAATTATTTTTATTACAAATTGATTCACCAGGCCCGTCCCCAGGGAACCAATTATTTTTATTGCTAACTGATTTACCAGGCCCATCCCCAGGAACCGATCATTTTTATTACAAACTGATTTACCAGGCCCGTCCCCAGGGAACCGATCATTTTTATTACAAACTGATTTACCAGGCCCGTCCCCAGGAAACCGATCATTTTAATTACAAACTGATTCACCAGGCCCGTCCCCAGGAACCGATCATTTTTATTACAATCTGATTTACCAGGCCCGTCCCCAGGAGCCAATCATTTTTATTACAATCTGATTCACCAGGCAGGTCAACAGGGAACCGACAATTTTTATTACAAACTGATTTACCAGGCCTGTCCCCCAGGGAACCAATAATTTTTATTACAAACTGACTGACCAGGCCCGTCAACAGGGAACCAATCATTTTTATTACAAACTGACTGACCAGGCCCGTCAACAGGGAACCAATCATTTTTATTACAAACTGATTTACCAGGCCCGTCCCCAAGGGAACCAATCATTTTTATTACAAACTGACTGACCAGGCCTGTCAACAGGGAACCAATCATTTTTATTACAAACTGACTGACCAGGCCCGTCAACAGGGAACCGATAATTTTTATTACAAACTGATTTACCAGGCCCGCCCCCCAGGAATCAATTATTTTTATTACAAATTGATTCATCAGGCCCGTCCCCAGGGAACCAATTATTTTTATTGCTAACTGATTTACCAGGCCCGTCCCCAGGAACCGATCATTTTTATTACAAACTGATTTACCAGGCCCGTCCCCAGGGAACCGATCATTTTTATTACAAACTGATTTACCAGGCCCGTCCCCAGGGAACCGATCATTTTTATTACAAACTGATTCACCAGGCCCGTCCCCCGGGAACCGATCATTTTTATTACAATCTGATTTACCAGGCCCGTCCCCCAGGAAAACGATCATTTTTATTACATACTGATTTACCAGGCCCGTCCCCAGGGAACCAATCATTTTTATTACAAACTGATTTACCAGGTCCGTCCCCCAGGGAACCAATCATTTTTATTACATACTGATTTACCAGGCCCGTCCCCAGGGAACCGATCATTTTTATTACAAACTGATTTACCAGGCCTGTCCCCAGGGAACCGATCATTTTTATTACAAACTGATTCACCAGGCCCGTCCCCCCAGGAACCGATCATTTTTATTACAAACTGATTTACCAGGCCCGTCCCCAGGGAACCGATCATTTTTATTACAAACTGATTTACCAGGCCCGTCCCCAGGAAACCGATCATTTTAATTACAAACTGATTCACCAGGCCCGTCCCCAGGAACCGATCATTTTTATTACAATCTGATTTACCAGGCCCGTCCCCCAGGAAAACGATCATTTTTATTACTAACTGATTTACCAGATCCGTCCCCAGGGAACCGATCATTTTTATTACAAACTGATTCACCAGGCCCGTCCCCCAGGAAACCGATCATTTTTATTACTAACTGATTCACCAGATCCGTCCCCAGGAAACCAATCATTTTTATTACAGTCTGATTTACCAGACCCGTCCCCAGGGAACCGATCATTTTTATTACAAACTGATTTACCAGGCCCGTCCATAGGGAACCGATAATTTTTATTACAAACTGATTCACCAGGCCCGTCCCCAGGGAACCAATCATTTTTATTACAAACTGATTCACCAGGCCCGTCCCCAGGGAACCGATCATTTTTATTACAAACTGATTTACCAGGCCCGTCCCCAGGAAACTGATAATTTTTATTACAAACTGATTCACCAGGCCCGTCCCCCAGGGAACCAATCATTTTTATTACAAACTGATTCACCAGGCCCGTCCCCAGGGAACCGATCATTTTTATTACAAACTGATTTACCAGGCCCGTCCCCCGGGAACCGATCATTTTTATTACAAACTGATTTACCAGGCCCGTCCCCAGGAATCAATCACTTTTATTACAAACTGATTTACCAGGCCCGTCCCCAGGAAACTGATCATTTTTATTACAAACTGATTTACCAGGCCCGTCCCCTCGGGAACCAATCATTTTTATTACAAACTGATTTACCAGGCCCGTCCCCCGGGAACCGATCATTTTTATTACAAACTGATTTACCAGGCCCGTCCCCCCGGGAACCAATCATTTTTATTACAAACTGACTGACCAGGCCCGTCCCCCCAGGAACAGATCATTTTTATTACAAACTGATTCACCAGGCCCGTCCCCAGGGAACCGATCATTTTTATCACAAACTGATTTACCAGGCCCGTCCCCAGGAACCGATCATTTTTATTACAAACTGATTCACCAGGCCCGTCCCCAGGAACCGATCATTTTTATTACAAATTGATTCACCAGGCCCGTCCCCAGGAACCGATCATTTTTATTACTAACTGATTTACCAGGCCCGTCCCCAGGAACCGATCATTTTTATCACAAACTGATTCACCAGGCCCGTCCCCAGGGAACCGATCATTTTTATTACAAACTAATTTACCAGGCCCGTCCCCCCGGGAACCGATCATTTTTATTACAAATTGATTTACCAGGCCCGTCCCCAGGAACCGATCATTTTTATTACAAACTGATTTACCAGGCCCGTCCCCCGGGAACCTATCATTTTTATTACAAACTGATTTACCAGGCCCGTCCCCAGGGAACCGATCATTTTTATTACAAACTGATTTACCAGGCCCGTCCCCCAGAGAACCAATCATTTTTATTACAAACTGATTTACCAGGCCCGTCCCCAGGGAACCGATCATTTTTATTACAAACTGATTCACCAGCCCCGTCCCCTGGGAACCGATCATTTTTATTACAAACTGATTTACCAGCCCCGTCCCCCGGGAACCGATCATTTTTATTACAAACTGATTTACCAGGCCCGTCCCCAGGAATCAATCATTTTTATTACAAACTGATTTACCAGGCCCGTCCCCAGGGACACGATCATTTTTATTACAAACTGATTTACCAGGCCCGTCCCCCCGGGAACCAATAATTTTTATTACAAACTGATTTACCAGGCCCGTCCCCAGGAAACCGATCATTTTAATTACAAACTGATTCACCAGGCCCGTCCCCAGGAACCGATCATTTTTATTACAAACTGATTTACCAGGCCCGTCCCCCCGGGAACCAATTATTTTTATTACTAACTGATTTACCAGGCCCATCCCCAGGAACCGATCATTTTTATTACAAACTGATTCACCAGGCCCGTCCCCAGGGAACCGATCATTTTTATTACTAACTGATTTACCAGATCCGTCCCCAGGGAACCGATCATTTTTATTACAAACTGATTCACCAGGCCCGTCCCCCAGGAAACCGATCATTTTTATTACTAACTGATTCACCAGATCCGTCCCCAGGAAACCAATCATTTTTATTACAGTCTGATTTACCAGACCCGTCCCCAGGGAACCGATCATTTTTATTACAAACTGATTCACCAGGCCCGTCCCCAGGGAACCGATCATTTTTATTACAAACTGATTTACCAGGCCCGTCCCCAGGAAACTGATAATTTTTATTACAAACTGATTCACCAGGCCCGTCCCCCAGGGAACCAATCATTTTTATTACAAACTGATTCACCAGGCCCGTCCCCCAGGAAACCAATCATTTTTATTACAAACTGACTGACCAGGCCCGTCCCCAGGGAACCGATCATTTTTATTACAAACTGATTTACCAGGCCCGTCCCCAGGGAACCGATCATTTTTATTACAAACTGATTCACCAGGCCCGTCCCCAGGGAACCAATCATTTTTATTACAAACTGATTCACCAGGCCCGTCCCCAGGAATCAATCATTTTTATTACAATCTGATTCACCAGGCAGGTCAACAGGGAACCGACAATTTTTATTACAAACTGATTTACCAGGCCTGTCCCCCAGGGAACCAATAATTTTTATTACAAACTGACTGACCAGGCCCGTCAACAGGGAACCAATCATTTTTATTACAAACTGACTGACCAGGCCCGTCAACAGGGAACCAATCATTTTTATTACAAACTGATTTACCAGGCCCGTCCCCAAGGGAACCAATCATTTTTATTACAAACTGACTGACCAGGCCTGTCAACAGGGAACCAATCATTTTTATTACAAACTGACTGACCAGGCCCGTCAACAGGAAACCGATAATTTTTATTACAAACTGATTTACCAGGCCCGCCCCCCAGGAATCAATTATTTTTATTACAAATTGATTCACCAGGCCCGTCCCCAGGGAACCAATTATTTTTATTGCTAACTGATTTACCAGGCCCATCCCCAGGAACCGATCATTTTTATTACAAACTGATTTACCAGGCCCGTCCCCAGGGAACCGATCATTTTTATTACAAACTGATTTACCAGGCCCGTCCCCAGGAAACCGATCATTTTAATTACAAACTGATTCGCCAGGCCCGTCCCCAGGAACCGATCATTTTTATTACAATCTGATTTACCAGGCCCGTCCCCAGGAGCCAATCATTTTTATTACAATCTGATTCACCAGGCAGGTCAACAGGGAACCGACAATTTTTATTACAAACTGATTTACCAGGCCTGTCCCCCAGGGAACCAATAATTTTTATTACAAACTGACTGACCAGGCCCGTCAACAGGGAACCAATCATTTTTATTACAAACTGACTGACCAGGCCCGTCAACAGGGAACCAATCATTTTTATTACAAACTGATTTACCAGGCCCGTCCCCAAGGGAACCAATCATTTTTATTACAAACTGACTGACCAGTCCTGTCAACAGGGAACCAATCATTTTTATTACAAACTGAGTGACCAGGCCCGTCAACAGGGAACCGATAATTTTTATTACAAACTGATTTACCAGGCCCGCCCCCCAGGAATCAATTATTTTTATTACAAATTGATTCATCAGGCCCGTCCCCAGGGAACCAATTATTTTTATTGCTAACTGATTTACCAGGCCCGTCCCCAGGAACCGATCATTTTTATTACAAACTGATTTACCAGGCCCGTCCCCAGGGAACCGATCATTTTTATTACAAACTGATTTACCAGGCCCGTCCCCCGGGAACCGATCATTTTTATTACAATCTGATTTACCAGGTCCGTCCCCCAGGGAACCAATCATTTTTATTACATACTGATTTACCAGGCCCGTCCCCAGGGAACCAATCATTTTTATTACAAACTGATTTACCAGGTCCGTCCCCCAGGGAACCAATCATTTTTATTACATACTGATTTACCAGGCCCGTCCCCAGGGAACCGATCATTTTTATTACAAACTGATTTACCAGGCCCGTCCCCAGGGAACCGATCATTTTTATTACAAACTGATTCACCAGGCCCGTCCCCCCAGGAACCGATCATTTTTATTACAAACTGATTTACCAGGCCCGTCCCCAGGGAACCGATCATTTTTATTACAAACTGATTTACCAGGCCCGTCCCCAGGAAACCGATCATTTTAATTACAAACTGATTCACCAGGCCCGTCCCCAGGAACCGATCATTTTTATTACAATCTGATTTACCAGGCCCGTCCCCCAGGAAAACGATCATTTTTATTACTAACTGATTTACCAGATCCGTCCCCAGGGAACCGATCATTTTTATTACAAACTGATTCACCAGGCCCGTCCCCCAGGAAACCGATCATTTTTATTACTAACTGATTCACCAGATCCGTCCCCAGGAAACCAATCATTTTTATTACAGTCTGATTTACCAGACCCGTCCCCAGGGAACCGATCATTTTTATTACAAACTGATTTACCAGGCCCGTCCATAGGGAACCGATAATTTTTATTACAAACTGATTCACCAGGCCCGTCCCCCAGGGAACCAATCATTTTTATTACAAACTGATTCACCAGGCCCGTCCCCAGGAAACTGATAATTTTTATTACAAACTGATTCACCAGGCCCGTCCCCCAGGGAACCAATCATTTTTATTACAAACTGATTCACCAGGCCCGTCCCCAGGGAACCGATCATTTTTATTACAAACTGATTTACCAGGCCCGTCCCCCGGGAACCGATCATTTTTATTACAAACTGATTTACCAGGCCCGTCCCCAGGAATCAATCACTTTTATTACAAACTGATTTACCAGGCCCGTCCCCAGGAAACTGATCATTTTTATTACAAACTGATTTACCAGGCCCGTCCCCTCGGGAACAAATCATTTTTATTACAAACTGATTTACCAGGCCCGTCCCCCGGGAACCGATCATTTTTATTACAAACTGATTTACCAGGCCCGTCCCCCCGGGAACCAATCATTTTTATTACAAACTGACTGACCAGGCCCATCCCCCCAGTAACAGATCATTTTTATTACAAACTGATTCACCAGGCCCGTCCCCAGGAACCGATCATTTTTATTACAAATTGATTCACCAGGCCCGTCCCCAGGAACCAATCATTTTTATCACAAACTGATTCACCAGGCCCGTCCCCCGGGAACCGATCATTTTTATTACAAACTGATTCACCAGGCCCGTCCCCAGGGAACCGATCATTTTTATTACAAACTGATTTACCAGGCCCGTCCCCCCGGGAACCGATCATTTTTATTACAAATTGATTTACCAGGCCCGTCCCCAGGAACCGATCATTTTTATTACAAACTGATTTACCAGGCCCGTCCCCCGGGAACCTATCATTTTTATTACAAACTGATTTACCAGGCCCGTCCCCCCGGGAACCGATCATTTTTATTACAAATTGATTTACCAGGCCCGTCCCCCCGGGAACCTATCATTTTTATTACAAACTGATTTACCAGGCCCGTCCCCAGGAACCGATCATTTTTATTACAAACTGATTCACCAGGCCCGTCCCCCAGAGAACCAATCATTTTTATTACAAACTGATTCACCAGGCCCGTCCCCCCGGGAACCTATCATTTTTATTACAAACTGATTTACCAGGCCCGTCCCCAGGAACCGATCATTTTAATTACAAACTGATTCACCAGGCCCGTCCCCAGGAACCGATCATTTTTATTACAAACTGATTTACCAGGCCCGTCCCCCCGGGAACCAATTATTTTTATTACTAACTGATTTACCAGGCCCATCCCCAGGAACCGATCATTTTTATTACAAACTGATTCACCAGGCCCGTCCCCAGGGAACCGATCATTTTTATTACTAACTGATTTACCAGATCCGTCCCCAGGGAACCGATCATTTTTATTACAAACTGATTCACCAGGCCCGTCCCCCAGGAAACCGATCATTTTTATTACTAACTGATTCACCAGATCCGTCCCCAGGAAACCAATCATTTTTATTACAGTCTGATTTACCAGACCCGTCCCCAGGGAACCGATCATTTTTATTACAAACTGATTCACCAGGCCCGTCCCCAGGGAACCGATCATTTTTATTACAAACTGATTTACCAGGCCCGTCCCCAGGAAACTGATAATTTTTATTACAAACTGATTCACCAGGCCCGTCCCCCAGGGAACCAATCATTTTTATTACAAACTGATTCACCAGGCCCGTCCCCCAGGAAACCAATCATTTTTATTACAAACTGACTGACCAGGCCCGTCCCCAGGGAACCGATCATTTTTATTACAAACTGATTTACCAGGCCCGTCCCCAGGGAACCGATCATTTTTATTACAAACTGATTCACCAGGCCCGTCCCCAGGGAACCAATCATTTTTATTACAAACTGATTCACCAGGCCCGTCCCCAGGAATCAATCATTTTTATTACAATCTGATTCACCAGGCAGGTCAACAGGGAACCGACAATTTTTATTACAAACTGATTTACCAGGCCTGTCCCCCAGGGAACCAATAATTTTTATTACAAACTGACTGACCAGGCCCGTCAACAGGGAACCAATCATTTTTATTACAAACTGACTGACCAGGCCCGTCAACAGGGAACCAATCATTTTTATTACAAACTGATTTACCAGGCCCGTCCCCAAGGGAACCAATCATTTTTATTACAAACTGACTGACCAGGCCTGTCAACAGGGAACCAATCATTTTTATTACAAACTGACTGACCAGGCCCGTCAACAGGAAACCGATAATTTTTATTACAAACTGATTTACCAGGCCCGCCCCCCAGGAATCAATTATTTTTATTACAAATTGATTCACCAGGCCCGTCCCCAGGGAACCAATTATTTTTATTGCTAACTGATTTACCAGGCCCATCCCCAGGAACCGATCATTTTTATTACAAACTGATTTACCAGGCCCGTCCCCAGGGAACCGATCATTTTTATTACAAACTGATTTACCAGGCCCGTCCCCAGGAAACCGATCATTTTAATTACAAACTGATTCGCCAGGCCCGTCCCCAGGAACCGATCATTTTTATTACAATCTGATTTACCAGGCCCGTCCCCAGGAGCCAATCATTTTTATTACAATCTGATTCACCAGGCAGGTCAACAGGGAACCGACAATTTTTATTACAAACTGATTTACCAGGCCTGTCCCCCAGGGAACCAATAATTTTTATTACAAACTGACTGACCAGGCCCGTCAACAGGGAACCAATCATTTTTATTACAAACTGACTGACCAGGCCCGTCCCCAGGAATCAATCATTTTTATTACAAACTGATTTACCAGGCCCGTCCCCAGGGACACGATCATTTTTATTACAAACTGATTTACCAGGCCCGTCCCCCCGGGAACCAATAATTTTTATTACAAACTGATTTACCAGGCCCGTCCCCAGGAAACCGATCATTTTAATTACAAACTGATTCACCAGGCCCGTCCCCAGGAACCGATCATTTTTATTACAAACTGATTTACCAGGCCCGTCCCCCCGGGAACCAATTATTTTTATTACTAACTGATTTACCAGGCCCATCCCCAGGAACCGATCATTTTTATTACAAACTGATTCACCAGGCCCGTCCCCAGGGAACCGATCATTTTTATTACTAACTGATTTACCAGATCCATCCCCAGGGAACCGATCATTTTTATTACAAACTGATTCACCAGGCCCGTCCCCCAGGAAACAGATCATTTTTATTACTAACTGATTCACCAGATCCGTCCCCAGGAAACCAATCATTTTTATTACAGTCTGATTTACCAGACCCGTCCCCAGGGAACCGATCATTTTTATTACAAACTGATTCACCAGGCCCGTCCCCAGGGAACCGATCATTTTTATTACAAACTGATTTACCAGGCCCGTCCCCAGGAAACTGATAATTTTTATTACAAACTGATTCACCAGGCCCGTCCCCCAGGGAACCAATCATTTTTATTACAAACTGATTCACCAGGCCCGTCCCCCAGGAAACCAATCATTTTTATTACAAACTGACTGACCAGGCCCGTCCCCAGGGAACCGATCATTTTTATTACAAACTGATTTACCAGGCCCGTCCCCAGGGAACCGATCATTTTTATTACAAACTGATTCACCAGGCCCGTCCCCAGGGAACCAATCATTTTTATTACAAACTGATTCACCAGGCCCGTCCCCAGGAATCAATCATTTTTATTACAATCTGATTCACCAGGCAGGTCAACAGGGAACCGACAATTTTTATTACAAACTGATTTACCAGGCCTGTCCCCCAGGGAACCAATAATTTTTATTACAAACTGACTGACCAGGCCCGTCAACAGGGAACCAATCATTTTTATTACAAACTGACTGACCAGGCCCGTCAACAGGGAACCAATCATTTTTATTACAAACTGATTTACCAGGCCCGTCCCCAAGGGAACCAATCATTTTTATTACAAACTGACTGACCAGGCCTGTCAACAGGGAACCAATCATTTTTATTACAAACTGACTGACCAGGCCCGTCAACAGGAAACCGATAATTTTTATTACAAACTGATTTACCAGGCCCGCCCCCCAGGAATCAATTATTTTTATTACAAATTGATTCACCAGGCCCGTCCCCAGGGAACCAATTATTTTTATTGCTAACTGATTTACCAGGCCCATCCCCAGGAACCGATCATTTTTATTACAAACTGATTTACCAGGCCCGTCCCCAGGGAACCGATCATTTTTATTACAAACTGATTTACCAGGCCCGTCCCCAGGAAACCGATCATTTTAATTACAAACTGATTCGCCAGGCCCGTCCCCAGGAACCGATCATTTTTATTACAATCTGATTTACCAGGCCCGTCCCCAGGAGCCAATCATTTTTATTACAATCTGATTCACCAGGCAGGTCAACAGGGAACCGACAATTTTTATTACAAACTGATTTACCAGGCCTGTCCCCCAGGGAACCAATAATTTTTATTACAAACTGACTGACCAGGCCCGTCAACAGGGAACCAATCATTTTTATTACAAACTGACTGACCAGGCCCGTCAACAGGGAACCAATCATTTTTATTACAAACTGATTTACCAGGCCCGTCCCCAAGGGAACCAATCATTTTTATTACAAACTGACTGACCAGTCCTGTCAACAGGGAACCAATCATTTTTATTACAAACTGAGTGACCAGGCCCGTCAACAGGGAACCGATAATTTTTATTACAAACTGATTTACCAGGCCCGCCCCCCAGGAATCAATTATTTTTATTACAAATTGATTCATCAGGCCCGTCCCCAGGGAACCAATTATTTTTATTGCTAACTGATTTACCAGGCCCGTCCCCAGGAACCGATCATTTTTATTACAAACTGATTTACCAGGCCCGTCCCCAGGGAACCGATCATTTTTATTACAAACTGATTTACCAGGCCCGTCCCCCGGGAACCGATCATTTTTATTACAATCTGATTTACCAGGTCCGTCCCCCAGGGAACCAATCATTTTTATTACATACTGATTTACCAGGCCCGTCCCCAGGGAACCAATCATTTTTATTACAAACTGATTTACCAGGTCCGTCCCCCAGGGAACCAATCATTTTTATTACATACTGATTTACCAGGCCCGTCCCCAGGGAACCGATCATTTTTATTACAAACTGATTTACCAGGCCCGTCCCCAGGGAACCGATCATTTTTATTACAAACTGATTCACCAGGCCCGTCCCCCCAGGAACCGATCATTTTTATTACAAACTGATTTACCAGGCCCGTCCCCAGGGAACCGATCATTTTTATTACAAACTGATTTACCAGGCCCGTCCCCAGGAAACCGATCATTTTAATTACAAACTGATTCACCAGGCCCGTCCCCAGGAACCGATCATTTTTATTACAATCTGATTTACCAGGCCCGTCCCCCAGGAAAACGATCATTTTTATTACTAACTGATTTACCAGATCCGTCCCCAGGGAACCGATCATTTTTATTACAAACTGATTCACCAGGCCCGTCCCCCAGGAAACCGATCATTTTTATTACTAACTGATTCACCAGATCCGTCCCCAGGAAACCAATCATTTTTATTACAGTCTGATTTACCAGACCCGTCCCCAGGGAACCGATCATTTTTATTACAAACTGATTTACCAGGCCCGTCCATAGGGAACCGATAATTTTTATTACAAACTGATTCACCAGGCCCGTCCCCCAGGGAACCAATCATTTTTATTACAAACTGATTCACCAGGCCCGTCCCCAGGAAACTGATAATTTTTATTACAAACTGATTCACCAGGCCCGTCCCCCAGGGAACCAATCATTTTTATTACAAACTGATTCACCAGGCCCGTCCCCAGGGAACCGATCATTTTTATTACAAACTGATTTACCAGGCCCGTCCCCCGGGAACCGATCATTTTTATTACAAACTGATTTACCAGGCCCGTCCCCAGGAATCAATCACTTTTATTACAAACTGATTTACCAGGCCCGTCCCCAGGAAACTGATCATTTTTATTACAAACTGATTTACCAGGCCCGTCCCCCGGGAACCGATCATTTTTATTACAAACTGATTTACCAGGCCCGTCCCCCCGGGAACCAATCATTTTTATTACAAACTGACTGACCAGGCCCATCCCCCCAGTAACAGATCATTTTTATTACAAACTGATTCACCAGGCCCGTCCCCAGGAACCGATCATTTTTATTACAAATTGATTCACCAGGCCCGTCCCCAGGAACCAATCATTTTTATCACAAACTGATTCACCAGGCCCGTCCCCCGGGAACCGATCATTTTTATTACAAACTGATTCACCAGGCCCGTCCCCAGGGAACCGATCATTTTTATTACAAACTGATTTACCAGGCCCGTCCCCCCGGGAACCGATCATTTTTATTACAAATTGATTTACCAGGCCCGTCCCCAGGAACCGATCATTTTTATTACAAACTGATTTACCAGGCCCGTCCCCCGGGAACCTATCATTTTTATTACAAACTGATTTACCAGGCCCGTCCCCCCGGGAACCGATCATTTTTATTACAAATTGATTTACCAGGCCCGTCCCCCCGGGAACCTATCATTTTTATTACAAACTGATTTACCAGGCCCGTCCCCAGGAACCGATCATTTTTATTACAAACTGATTCACCAGGCCCGTCCCCCAGAGAACCAATCATTTTTATTACAAACTGATTCACCAGGCCCGTCCCCCCGGGAACCTATCATTTTTATTACAAACTGATTTACCAGGCCCGTCCCCAGGAACCGATCATTTTAATTACAAACTGATTCACCAGGCCCGTCCCCAGGAACCGATCATTTTTATTACAAACTGATTTACCAGGCCCGTCCCCCCGGGAACCAATTATTTTTATTACTAACTGATTTACCAGGCCCATCCCCAGGAACCGATCATTTTTATTACAAACTGATTCACCAGGCCCGTCCCCAGGGAACCGATCATTTTTATTACTAACTGATTTACCAGATCCGTCCCCAGGGAACCGATCATTTTTATTACAAACTGATTCACCAGGCCCGTCCCCCAGGAAACCGATCATTTTTATTACTAACTGATTCACCAGATCCGTCCCCAGGAAACCAATCATTTTTATTACAGTCTGATTTACCAGACCCGTCCCCAGGGAACCGATCATTTTTATTACAAACTGATTCACCAGGCCCGTCCCCAGGGAACCGATCATTTTTATTACAAACTGATTTACCAGGCCCGTCCCCAGGAAACTGATAATTTTTATTACAAACTGATTCACCAGGCCCGTCCCCCAGGGAACCAATCATTTTTATTACAAACTGATTCACCAGGCCCGTCCCCCAGGAAACCAATCATTTTTATTACAAACTGACTGACCAGGCCCGTCCCCAGGGAACCGATCATTTTTATTACAAACTGATTTACCAGGCCCGTCCCCAGGGAACCGATCATTTTTATTACAAACTGATTCACCAGGCCCGTCCCCAGGGAACCAATCATTTTTATTACAAACTGATTCACCAGGCCCGTCCCCAGGAATCAATCATTTTTATTACAATCTGATTCACCAGGCAGGTCAACAGGGAACCGACAATTTTTATTACAAACTGATTTACCAGGCCTGTCCCCCAGGGAACCAATAATTTTTATTACAAACTGACTGACCAGGCCCGTCAACAGGGAACCAATCATTTTTATTACAAACTGACTGACCAGGCCCGTCAACAGGGAACCAATCATTTTTATTACAAACTGATTTACCAGGCCCGTCCCCAAGGGAACCAATCATTTTTATTACAAACTGACTGACCAGGCCTGTCAACAGGGAACCAATCATTTTTATTACAAACTGACTGACCAGGCCCGTCAACAGGAAACCGATAATTTTTATTACAAACTGATTTACCAGGCCCGCCCCCCAGGAATCAATTATTTTTATTACAAATTGATTCACCAGGCCCGTCCCCAGGGAACCAATTATTTTTATTGCTAACTGATTTACCAGGCCCATCCCCAGGAACCGATCATTTTTATTACAAACTGATTTACCAGGCCCGTCCCCAGGGAACCGATCATTTTTATTACAAACTGATTTACCAGGCCCGTCCCCAGGAAACCGATCATTTTAATTACAAACTGATTCGCCAGGCCCGTCCCCAGGAACCGATCATTTTTATTACAATCTGATTTACCAGGCCCGTCCCCAGGAGCCAATCATTTTTATTACAATCTGATTCACCAGGCAGGTCAACAGGGAACCGACAATTTTTATTACAAACTGATTTACCAGGCCTGTCCCCCAGGGAACCAATAATTTTTATTACAAACTGACTGACCAGGCCCGTCAACAGGGAACCAATCATTTTTATTACAAACTGACTGACCAGGCCCGTCAACAGGGAACCAATCATTTTTATTACAAACTGATTTACCAGGCCCGTCCCCAAGGGAACCAATCATTTTTATTACAAACTGACTGACCAGTCCTGTCAACAGGGAACCAATCATTTTTATTACAAACTGAGTGACCAGGCCCGTCAACAGGGAACCGATAATTTTTATTACAAACTGATTTACCAGGCCCGCCCCCCAGGAATCAATTATTTTTATTACAAATTGATTCATCAGGCCCGTCCCCAGGGAACCAATTATTTTTATTGCTAACTGATTTACCAGGCCCGTCCCCAGGAACCGATCATTTTTATTACAAACTGATTTACCAGGCCCGTCCCCAGGGAACCGATCATTTTTATTACAAACTGATTTACCAGGCCCGTCCCCCGGGAACCGATCATTTTTATTACAATCTGATTTACCAGGTCCGTCCCCCAGGGAACCAATCATTTTTATTACATACTGATTTACCAGGCCCGTCCCCAGGGAACCAATCATTTTTATTACAAACTGATTTACCAGGTCCGTCCCCCAGGGAACCAATCATTTTTATTACATACTGATTTACCAGGCCCGTCCCCAGGGAACCGATCATTTTTATTACAAACTGATTTACCAGGCCCGTCCCCAGGGAACCGATCATTTTTATTACAAACTGATTCACCAGGCCCGTCCCCCCAGGAACCGATCATTTTTATTACAAACTGATTTACCAGGCCCGTCCCCAGGGAACCGATCATTTTTATTACAAACTGATTTACCAGGCCCGTCCCCAGGAAACCGATCATTTTAATTACAAACTGATTCACCAGGCCCGTCCCCAGGAACCGATCATTTTTATTACAATCTGATTTACCAGGCCCGTCCCCCAGGAAAACGATCATTTTTATTACTAACTGATTTACCAGATCCGTCCCCAGGGAACCGATCATTTTTATTACAAACTGATTCACCAGGCCCGTCCCCCAGGAAACCGATCATTTTTATTACTAACTGATTCACCAGATCCGTCCCCAGGAAACCAATCATTTTTATTACAGTCTGATTTACCAGACCCGTCCCCAGGGAACCGATCATTTTTATTACAAACTGATTTACCAGGCCCGTCCATAGGGAACCGATAATTTTTATTACAAACTGATTCACCAGGCCCGTCCCCCAGGGAACCAATCATTTTTATTACAAACTGATTCACCAGGCCCGTCCCCAGGAAACTGATAATTTTTATTACAAACTGATTCACCAGGCCCGTCCCCCAGGGAACCAATCATTTTTATTACAAACTGATTCACCAGGCCCGTCCCCAGGGAACCGATCATTTTTATTACAAACTGATTTACCAGGCCCGTCCCCCGGGAACCGATCATTTTTATTACAAACTGATTTACCAGGCCCGTCCCCAGGAATCAATCACTTTTATTACAAACTGATTTACCAGGCCCGTCCCCAGGAAACTGATCATTTTTATTACAAACTGATTTACCAGGCCCGTCCCCTCGGGAACAAATCATTTTTATTACAAACTGATTTACCAGGCCCGTCCCCCGGGAACCGATCATTTTTATTACAAACTGATTTACCAGGCCCGTCCCCCCAGGAACCAATCATTTTTATTACAAACTGACTGACCAGGCCCATCCCCCCAGTAACAGATCATTTTTATTACAAACTGATTCACCAGGCCCGTCCCCAGGAACCGATCATTTTTATTACAAATTGATTCACCAGGCCCGTCCCCAGGAACCAATCATTTTTATCACAAACTGATTCACCAGGCCCGTCCCCCGGGAACCGATCATTTTTATTACAAACTGATTCACCAGGCCCGTCCCCAGGGAACCGATCATTTTTATTACAAACTGATTTACCAGGCCCGTCCCCCCGGGAACCGATCATTTTTATTACAAATTGATTTACCAGGCCCGTCCCCAGGAACCGATCATTTTTATTACAAACTGATTTACCAGGCCCGTCCCCCGGGAACCTATCATTTTTATTACAAACTGATTTACCAGGCCCGTCCCCCCGGGAACCGATCATTTTTATTACAAATTGATTTACCAGGCCCGTCCCCCCGGGAACCTATCATTTTTATTACAAACTGATTTACCAGGCCCGTCCCCAGGAACCGATCATTTTTATTACAAACTGATTCACCAGGCCCGTCCCCCAGAGAACCAATCATTTTTATTACAAACTGATTCACCAGGCCCGTCCCCCCGGGAACCTATCATTTTTATTACAAACTGATTTACCAGGCCCGTCCCCAGGAACCGATCATTTTTATTACAAACTGATTCACCAGGCCCGTCCCCAGGGAACCGATCATTTTTATTACAAACTGATTTACCAGGCCCGTCCCCAGGAACCGATCATTTTTATTACAAACTGATTCACCAGGCCCGTCCCCCAGAGAACCAATCATTTTTATTACAAACTGATTTACCAGGCCCGTCCCCAGGAATCAATCATTTTTATTACAAACTGATTTACCAGGCCCGTCCCCAGGAACCGATCATTTTTATTACTAACTGATTTACCAGGCCCGTCCCCAGGAATCAATCATTTTTATTACAAACTGATTTACCAGGCCCGTCCCCAGGAACCGATCATTTTTATTACTAACTGATTTACCAGGCCCGTCCCCAGGGAACCAATCATTTTTATTACAAACTGATTTACCAGGCCCGTCCCCCCAGGAACAGATCATTTTTATTACAAACTGATTTACCAGGCCCGTCCCCAGGAACCGATCATTTTTATTACAAACTGATTCACCAGGCCCGTCCCCAGGAACCGATCATTTTTATTACAAACTGATTCACCAGCCCCGTCCCCTGGGAACCGATCATTTTTATTACAAACTGATTCACCAGGCCCGTCCCCCGGGAACCGATCATTTTTATTACAAACTGATTTACCAGGCCCGTCCCCAGGAATCAATCATTTTTATTACAAACTGATTTACCAGGCCCATCCCCAGGAATCAATCATTTTTATTACAAACTGATTCACCAGGCCCGTCCCCCAGGGACACGATCATTTTTATTACAAACTGATTTACCAGGCCCGTCCCCCCGGGAACCAATAATTTTTATTACAAACTGATTTACCAGGCCCGTCCCCAGGAACCAATAATTTTTATTACAAACTGATTTACCAGGCCCGTCCCCCAGAGAACCAATCATTTTTATTACAAACTGATTTACCAGGCCCATCCCCCAGGGAACCAATCATTTTTATTACAAACTGATTTACCAGGCCCGTCCCCAGGGAACCGATCATTTTTATTACAAACTGATTTACCAGGCCCGTCCCCAGGAAACCGATCATTTTTATTACAAACTGATTTACCAGGCCCGTCCCCCAGGAACCGATCATTTTAATTACAAACTGATTTACCAGGCCCGTCCCCCAGGAACCGATCATTTTTATTACAAACTGATTTACCAGGCCCGTCCCCAGGAAACCGATCATTTTAATTACAAACTGATTTACCAGGCCCGTCCCCAGGAAACCGATCATTTTTATTACAAACTGATTTACCAGGCCCGTCCCCAGGAAACCGATCATTTTAATTACAAACTGATTCACCAGGCCCGTCCCCAGGAACCGATCATTTTTATTACAAACTGATTTACCAGGCCCGTCCCCCCGGGAACCAATCATTTTTATTACAAACTGATTTACCAGGCCCGTCCCCCCGGGAACCGATCATTTTTATTACAAACTGATTTACCAGGCCCGTCCCCAGGAATCAATCATTTTTATTACAAACTGATTTACCAGGCCCGTCCCCCCGGGAACCAATCATTTTTATTACAAACTGATTTACCAGGCCCGTCCCCCCCGGGAACCAATCATTTTTATTACAAACTGATTTACCAGGCCCGTCCCCAGGTATCTCACACTGGATTACTACAGGTTTCAGACACTGCAGGTCTGAAGTCTCTTAGTTCAGTCTCTTGTCTTGTGTGATTCTGTCCCCACAGACCAGGGGTCTCACTCTGGATTAGTAGAGGTCTCAGACAGTGCTGGATTTTGGGATATTCCTGAATTTCCACACATGTAAATCATTTGCCCAGTGATTGTGAATGAACTAAGTGTAGAATTAGGGAGTTCCCATAAACCTGACCTGCCCTGGACCTGTAGGAATGTGGTTTCAGCCCTACACCAGATTATCCCATAGAGAGAGACGTCTTCTCATTTAGTCCTACATCAGATTACTCCAAAAAGAGAGAAGTCTTCTCCTTGGGTCCTACGCCAGATTACACTAGAGAGAGAGGAACCTTCTCCTTGGGTTCTATATCATATTACACTACAGAGACAACACTTCTCCTTGGGTGCTACATTATATTTCAGTACAGAGACAAGATCCTACACCAGATTACCCCACAGAGAAAAATCTTATCCTTAGGAACTACACCAGGTTACACTACAGAGGGAGAATTCTTATCTTTTGGTCCTATACCAGATGACACTACAGAGGGAGAATTCTTATCCTTGGGTCCTACACCAGATTACACTACAGAGGGGGAATTCTTATCTTTTGGTCCTACACCAGATTACACTACAGAGGGAGAATTCTTACCTTTTGGTCCTACACCAGATTACACTACAGAGGGAGAATTCTTATCTTTTGGTCCCACACCAGATTACACTACAGAGGGAGAATTCTTATCCTTGGGTCCTACACCAGATTACACTACAGAGGGAGAATTCTTATCCTTTGGTCCTACACCAGATTACACTACACAGGGGGAATTCTTATCTTTTGGTCCTATACCAGATTACACTACAGAGGGAGAATTCTTATCCTTGGGTCCTACACAAGATTACACTACAGAGGGGGAATTCTTATCTTTTGGTCCTACACCAGATTACACTACAGAGGGAGAATTCTTACCTTTTGGTCCTACACCAGATTACACTACAGAGGGAGAATTCTTATCCTTGGGTCCTACACCAGATTACACTACAGAGGGGGAATTCTTGTCCTTTAGTCCTACACCAGATTACACTACAGAGGGGGAATTCTTATCCTTTGGTCCTACACCAGATTACACTACAGAGGGGGGATCTTATCTTTTGGTCCTACACCAGATTACACTACAGAGGGAGAATTCTTATCCTTTGGTCCTACACCAGATTACACTACAGAGGGGGAATTCTTATCCTTGGGTCCTACACCAGATTACACTACAGAGGGGGAATTCTTATCTTTTGGTCCTACACCAGATTACACTACAGAGGGAGAATTCTTATCCTTTGGTCCTACACCAGATTACACTACAGAGGGAGAATTCTTACCTTTTGGTCCTACACCAGATTACACAACAGAGGGAGAATTTTTACCTTTTGGTCCTACACCAGATTACACTACAGAGGGGGAATTCTTATCCTTTGGTCCTACACCAGATTACACTACAGAGGGAGAATTCTTATCTTTTGGTCCTACACCAGATTACACTACAGAGGGAGAATTCTTATCTTTTGGTCCCACACCAGATTACACTACAGAGGGAGAATTCTTACCTTTTGGTCCTACACCAGATTACACTACAGAGGGGGAATTCTTATCCTTGGGTCCTACACCAGATTATACTACAGAGGGAGAATTCTTATCTTTTGGTCCTACACCAGATTACACTACAGAGGGAGAATTCTTATCTTTTGGTCCTATACCAGATTACACTACAGAGGGAGAATTCTTATCCTTTGGTCCTACACCAGATTACACTACAGAGGGGGAATTCTTATCTTTTGGTCCTACACCAGATTACACTACAGAGGGGGAATTCTTATCTTTTGGTCCTACACCAGATTACACTACAGAGGGAGAATTCTTACCTTTTGGTCCTACTCCAGATTACACTACAGAGGGAGAATTCTTATCTTTTGGTCCCACACCAGATTACACTACAGAGGGAGAATTCTTATCCTTGGGTCCTACACCAGATTACACTACAGAGGGAGAATTCTTTTCCTTTGGTCCTACACCAGATTACACTACAGAGGGGGAATTCTTATCTTTTGGTCCTACACCAGATTACACTACAGAGGGAGAATTCTTACCTTTTGGTCCTATACCAGATTACACTACAGAGGGGGAATTCTTATCCTTGGGTCCTACAACAGATTACACTACAGAGGGGGAATTCTTATCTTTTGGTCCTACATCAGATTACACTACAGAGGGAGAATTCTTACCTTTTGGTCCTACACCAGATTACACTACAGAGGGGGAATTCTTATCTTTTGGTCCTACACCAGATTACACTACAGAGGGAGAATTCTTACCTTTTGGTCCTACACCAGATTACACTACAGAGGGGGAATTCTTATCTTTTGGTCCTACACCAGATTACACTACAGAGGGAGAATTCTTACCTTTTGGTCCTACACCAGATTACACTACAGAGGGGGAATTCTTATCTTTTGGTCCTACACCAGATTACACTACAGAGGGAGAATTCTTATCCTTTAGTCCTACACCAGATTACACTACAGAGGGGGAATTCTTGTCCTTTAGTCCTACACCAGATTACACTACAGAGGGGGAATTCTTATCCTTTGGTCCTACACCAGATTACACTACAGAGGGGGAATTCTTATCTTTTGGTCCTACCCCAGATTACACTACAGAGGGAGAATTCTTATCCTTTGGTCCTACACCAGATTACACTACAGAGGGGGAATTCTTATCCTTGGGTCCTACACCAGATTACACTACAGAGGGGGAATTCTTATCTTTTGGTCCTACACCAGATTACACTACAGAGGGAGAATTCTTATCCTTTGGTCCAACACCAGATTACACTACAGAGGGAGAATTCTTACCTTTTGGTCCTACACCAGATTACACTACAGAGGGAGAATTCTTACCTTTTGGTCCTACACCAGATTACACTACAGAGGGGGAATTCTTATCCTTTGGTCCTACACCAGATTACACTACAGAGGGGGGATTTTTATCTTTTGGTCCTACACCAGATTACACTACAGAGGGAGAATTCTTATCTTTTGGTCCTACACCAGATTACACTACAGAGGGAGAATTCTTATCTTTTGGTCCCACACCAGATTACACTACAGAGGGAGAATTCTTACCTTTTGGTCCTACACCAGATTACACTACAGAGGGGGAATTCTTATCCTTTGGTCCTACACCAGATTACACTACAGAGGGAGAATTCTTATCCTTTGGTCCTACACCAGATTACACTACAGAGGGAGAATTCTTATCTTTTGGTCCTACACCAGATTACACTACAGAGGGAGAATTCTTATCCTTTGGTCCTACAGCAGATTACACTACAGAGGGGGAATTCTTATCCTTTGGTCCTACACCAGATTACACTACAGAGGGAGAATTCTTATCCTTTGGTCCTACAGCAGATTACACTACAGAGGGAGAATTCTTATCCTTTGGTCCTACACCAGATTACACTACAGAGGGGGAATTCTTACCTTTTGGTCCTACACCAGATTACACTACAGAGGGGGAAATCTTATCTTTTGGTCCTACACCAGATTACACTACAGAGGGGGAATTCTTATCCTTTGGTTCTACACCAGATTACACTACAGAGGGAGAATTCTTATCCTTTGGTCCTACAGCAGATTACACTACAGAGGGAGAATTCTTATCCTTTGGTCCTACACCAGATTACACTACAGAGGGGAAATCTTATCTTTTGGTCCTACACCAGATTACACTACAGAGGGGGAATTCTTATCTTTTGGTTCTACACCAGATTACACTACAGAGGGAGAATTCTTATCTTTTGGTCCTACACCAGATTACACTACAGAGGGGGAATTCTTATCCTTTGGTTCTACACCAGATTACACTACAGAGGGAGAATTCTTATCTTTTGGTCCTACACCAGATTACACTACAGAGGGGGAATTCTTATCCTTTGGTTCTACACCAGATTACACTACAGAGGGAGAATTCTTATCCTTTGGTCCTACAGCAGATTACACTACAGAGGGGGAATTCTTATCCTTTGGTCCTACACCAGATTACACTACAGAGGGAGAATTCTTATCTTTTGGTCCTATACCAGATTACACTACAGAGGGGGAATTCTTATCTTTTGGTCCCACACCAGATTACACTACAGAGGGAGAATTCTTATCCTTTGATCCTACACCAGATTACACTACAGAGGGAGAATTCTTATCCTTTGGTCCTACACCAGATTACACTACAGAGGGAGAATTCTTATCCTTTGGTCCTACACCAGATTACACTACAGAGGGAGAATTCTTATCTTTTGGTCCTATACCAGATTACACTACAGAGGGAGAATTCTTATCCTTGGGTTCTACAACAGATTGCACTACAGAGGGAGAATTCTTATCCTTGGGTCCTACACCAGATTACACTACAGAGGGGGAATTCTTATCCTTGGGTCCTACACCAGATTACACTACAGAGGGAGAATTCTTATCCTTGGGTCCTACACCAGATTACACTACAGAGGGGGAATTCTTATCCTTTGGTCCTACACCAGATTACATTACAGAGGGGGAATTCTTATCCTTTGGTCCTAAACCAGATTACACTACAGAGGGGGAATTCTTCTTTTTTGGTCCCACACCAAATTACACTACAGAGGGGGAATTCTTATTTTTGGTCCCACACCAAATTACACTACAGAGGGGGAATTCTTATCCTTGGGTCCTACACCAGATTACACTACAGAGGGGGAATTCTTATCCTTTGGTCCTACACCAGATTACACTACAGAGGGAGAATTCTTATCCTTTGGTCCTAAACGAGATTAGACTACAGAGAGGGAATTCTTATCCTTTGGTCCTACACCAGATTACACTACAGAGGGGGAATTCTTATCCTTTGGTCCTACACCAGATTACACTACAGAGGGGGAATTCTTATCCTTTGGTCCTTCACCAGATTACACTACAGAGGGGGAATTCTTATCCTTTGGTTCTACACCAGATTACACTACAGAGGGAGAATTCTTACCTTTTGGTCCTACACCAGATTACACTACAGAGGGGGAATTCTTATCCTTTGGTCCTTCACCAGATTACACTACAGAGGGGGAATTCTTATCCTTTGGTTCTACACCAGATTACACTACAGAAGGAGAATTCTTACCTTTTGGTCCTACACCAGATTACACTACAGAGGGGGAATTCTTATCTTTTGGTCCTACACCAGATTACACTACAGAGGGAGAATTCTTATCCTTTGGTCCTACACCAGATTACACTACAGAGGGAGAATTCTTATCCTTTGGTCCTACACCAGATTACACTACAGAGGGAGAATTCTTATCCTTTGGTCCTAAACGAGATTACACTACAGAGGGGGAATTCTTATCTTTTGGTCCTATACCAGATTACACTACAGAGGGGGAATTCTTATCCTTTGGTCCTACACCAGATTACACTACAGAGGGAGAATTCTTATCCTTGGGTCCTACACCAGATTACACTACAGAGGGAGAATTCTTATCCTTTGGTCCTACACCAGATTACACTACAGAGGGAGAATTCTTATCCTTTGGTCCTACACCAGATTACACTACAGAGGGAGAATTCTTATCCTTTGGTCCTAAACGAGATTACACTACAGAGGGGGAATTCTTATCTTTTGGTCCTATACCAGATTACACTACAGAGGGGGAATTCTTATCCTTTGGTCCTACACCAGATTACACTACAGAGGAAGAATTCTTATCCTTGGGTCCTACACCAGATTACACTACAGAGGGAGAATTCTTATCCTTGGGTCCTACACCAGATTACACTACAGAGGGATGTCTTCTCCTTTAGTTCTTAACCCCAGATTTCCCCACAGAATGGTGTGTGCTGTGTGATGAGACCTATCTCACATTCAAGGGATTTATAAAACAATGTAACTAATTGTGAATTTTAGGAACGTTTATTTGTCCCAGTATTGCATCAATGTCCCCTGAGTGTAATAATACTGCAATAGAGGGGATAAAACCCCCACCCTGGGCAAGAGTGCCCCCTGCATCACCAAATCCCCTACCAGGGGCAAGAGTGCCCTGCCTACATCACCTAAACCCCTACCCTGGGCAACAATGTCCTCCCTGCATCACCTAAACCCCTATATATATATATATACACCATAGACATAGTACATAGTGATACATATACCAATATACACCGTATCCATAGTACATAGCGATACATATACCTATATACACCGTATCCATAGTACATAGCGATACATATACCTATATACACCGTATCCATAGTACATAGCGATACATATACCTATATACACCGTATCCATAGCACATAGCGATACACATACCTATATACAACGTATCCATAGTACATAGCGATACATATATCTATATACACCGTATCCATAGTACATAGCGATACATATATCTATATATATCGTATCCATAGTACATAGCGATACACATACCTATATACAACGTATCCATAGTACATAGCGATACATATACCTATATACACCGTATCCATAGTACATAGCGATACACATACCTATATACAACGTATCCATAGTACATAGCGATACATATATCTATATACACCGTATCCATAGTACATAGCGATACATATATCTATATACACCGTATCCATAGTACATAGTGATACATATACCTATATACACCGTATCCATAGCACATAATGATACATATACCTATATACACCGTATCCATAGTACATAGCGATACACATACCTATATACACCGTAGCCATAGTACATAGTGATACATATAGCGATATACACACTATAGTCACGTGTACAGTCCATAGTGATACATATATCTATATATACACTATAGTCACATGTACAGTCCATAGTGATACATATATCTATATACACTATAGTCACATGTACAGTCCATAGTGATACATATATCTATATACACTATAGTCACGTGTACAGTCCATAGTGATACATATATCTATATACACTATAGTCACGTGTACAGTCCATAGTGATACATATATCTATATACACTATAGTCACATGTACAGTCCATAGTGATACATATATCTATATACACTATAGTCACGTGTATAGTCCATAGTGATACATATATCTATATATACACTATAGTCACATGTATAGTCCATAGTGATACATATATCTATATACACTATAGTCACGTGTATAGTCCATAGTGATACATATATCTATATACACTATAGTCACATGTATAGTCCATAGTGATACATATATCTATATACACTATAGTCACGTGTATAGTCCATAGTGATACATATATCTATATACACTATAGTCACATGTATAGTCCATAGTGATACATATATCTATATACACTATAGTCACATGTACAGTCCATAGTGATACATATATCTATATACACTATAGTCACGTGTACAGTCCATAGTGATACATATATCTATATACACTATAGTCACATGTACAGTCCATAGTGATACATATATCTATATATACACTATAGTCACATGTATAGTCCATAGTGATACATATATCTATATACACTATAGTCACGTGTATAGTCCATAGTGATACATATATCTATATACACTATAGTCACATGTATAGTCCATAGTGATACATATATCTATATACACACTATAGTCACATGTACAGTCCATAGTGATACATATATCTATATACACTATAGTCACATGTACAGTCCATAGTGATACATATATCTATATACACTATAGTCACATGTATAGTCCATAGTGATACATATATCTATATACACTATAGTCACATGTACAGTCCATAGTGATACATATATATCTATATACACTATAGTCACATGTACAGTCCATAGTGATACATATATCT
This sequence comes from Rhinophrynus dorsalis, assembly GCA_037306005.1. Classification (NCBI taxonomy): domain Eukaryota; kingdom Metazoa; phylum Chordata; class Amphibia; order Anura; family Rhinophrynidae; genus Rhinophrynus; species Rhinophrynus dorsalis. The sequence continues at coordinate 5,584,716 of CM074720.1, read as the reverse complement.
ATATACACACTATAGTCACATGTACAGTCCATAGTGATACATATATCTATATACACTATAGTCACATGTATAGTCCATAGTGATACATATATCTATATACACTATAGTCACATGTACAGTCCATAGTGATACATATATCTATATACACACTATAGTCACATGTACAGTCCATAGTGATACATATATCTATATATACACTATAGTCACATGTACAGTCCATAGTGATACATATATCTATATACACTATAGTCACATGTACAGTCCATAGTGATACATATATCTATATACACACTATAGTCACATGTACAGTCCATAGTGATACATATATCGATATATACACTATAGTCACATGTATAGTCCATAGTGATACATATATCTATATACACTATAGTCACATGTACAGTCCATAGTGATACATATATCTATATACACTATAGTCACGTGTACAGTCCATAGTGATACATATATCTATATACACTATAGTCACATGTACAGTCCATAGTGATACATATATCTATATACACACTATAGTCACGTGTACAGTCCATAGTGATACATATATCTATATACACTATAGTCACGTGTACAGTCCATAGTGATACATATATATCTATATACACACTATAGTCACATGTACAGTCCATAGTGATACATATATCTATATATACTATAGTCACGTGTACAGTCCATAGTGATACATATATATCTATATACACACTATAGTCACATGTACAGTCCATAGTGATACATATATCTATATACACTATAGTCACATGTACAGTCCATAGTGATACATATATCTATATACACTATAGTCACATGTACAGTCCATAGTGATACATATATCTATATATACACTATAGTCACGTGTACAGTCCATAGTGATACATATATCTATATACACTATAGTCACATGTACAGTCCATAGTGATACATATATCTATATACACACTATAGTCACGTGTACAGTCCATAGTGATACATATATCTATATACACTATAGTCACGTGTACAGTCCATAGTGATACATATATCTATATACACACTATAGTCACATGTATAGTCCATAGTGATACATATATCTATATACACTATAGTCACATGTACAGTCCATAGTGATACATATATATATATATATATATACACACTATACTCACATGTATAGTCCATAGTGATATATATATCTATATACACTATAGTCACATGTATAGTCCATAGTGATACATATATCTATATACACTATAGTCACATGTACAGTCCATAGTGATAAATATATCTATATATACACTATAGTCACATGTACAGTCCATAGTGATAAATATACATATATACACTATAGTCACATGTACAGTCCATAGTGATACATATATATATATATATATATATATATATATATATATATATATATATACACACTATACACACATGTATAGTCCATAGTGATACATATATCTATATACACTATAGTCACATGTACAGTCCATAGTGATACATATATCTATATACACTATAGTCACATGTACAGTCCATAGTGATACATATATCTATATACACTATAGTCACATGTACAGTCCATAGTGATACATATATCTATATACACACTATAGTCACATGTACAGTCCATAGTGATACATATATCTATATACACTATAGTCACATGTATAGTCCATAGTGATACATATATCTATATACACTATAGTCACATGTACAGTCCATAGTGATAAATATATCTATATATACACTATAGTCACATGTACAGTCCATAGTGATAAATATACATATATACACTATAGTCACGTGTACAGTCCATAGTGATACATATATATATATACACTATAGTCACGTGTATAGTCCATAGTGATACATATATCTATATACACTATAGTCACATGTATAGTCCATAGTGATACATATATCTATATACACTATAGTCACATGTACAGTCCATAGTGATACATATATTTATATACACTATAGTCACATGTACAGTCCATAGTGATACATATATCTATATACACTAAAGTCACGTGTACAGTCCATAGTGATACATATATCTATATACACTATAGTCACATGTACAGTCCATAGTGATACATATATTTATATACACTATAGTCACATGTACAGTCCATAGTGATACATATATCTATATACACTAAAGTCACGTGTACAGTCCATAGTGATACATATATCTATATACACTATAGTCACGTGTACAGTCCATAGTGATACATATATCTATACACACTATAGTCACGTGTACAGTCCATAGTGATACATATATCTATATACATTATAGTCACGTGTACAGTCCATAGTGATACATATATCTATATACACTATAGTCACGTGTACAGTCCATAGTGATACATATATCTATATATACACTATAGTCACATGTACAGTCCATAGTGATACATATATCTATATACACTATAGTCACGTGTACAGTCCATAGTGATACATATATCTATATACACTATAGTCACGTGTACAGTCCATAGTGATACATATATCTATATACACTATAGTCACATGTACAGTCCATAGTGATACATATATCTATATATACACTATAGTCACATGTATAGTCCATAGTGATACATATATCTATATACACTATAGTCACGTGAATAGTCCATAGTGATACATATATCTATATACACTATAGTCACATGTATAGTCCATAGTGATAAATATATCTATATACACTATAGTCACATGTACAGTCCATAGTGATACATATATCTATATATACACTATAGTCACATGTATAGTCCATAGTGATACATATATCTATATACACTATAGTCACGTGTATAGTCCATAGTGATACATATATCTATATACACTATAGTCACGTGTATAGTCCATAGTGATACATATATCTATATACACTATAGTCACGTGTACAGTCCATAGTGATACATATATCTATATACACTATAGTCACGTGTACAGTCCATAGTGATACATATATCTATATACACTATAGTCACGTGTACAGTCCATAGTGATACATATATCTATATACACTATAGTCACATGTACAGTCCATAGTGATACATATATCTATATATACACTATAGTCACATGTATAGTCCATAGTGATACATATATCTATATACACTATAGTCACGTGAATAGTCCATAGTGATACATATATCTATATACACTATAGTCACATGTATAGTCCATAGTGATAAATATATCTATATACACTATAGTCACATGTACAGTCCATAGTGATACATATATCTATATATACACTATAGTCACATGTATAGTCCATAGTGATACATATATCTATATACACTATAGTCACGTGTATAGTCCATAGTGATACATATATCTATATACACTATAGTCACATGTACAGTCCATAGTGATACATATATCTATATATACACTATAGTCACATGTATAGTCCATAGTGATACATATATCTATATACACTATAGTCACGTGAATAGTCCATAGTGATACATATATCTATATACACTATAGTCACATGTATAGTCCATAGTGATAAATATATCTATATACACTATAGTCACATGTACAGTCCATAGTGATACATATATCTATATATACACTATAGTCACATGTATAGTCCATAGTGATACATATATCTATATACACTATAGTCACGTGTACAGTCCATAGTGATACATATATCTATATACACTATAGTCACATGTATAGTCCATAGTGATAAATATACATATATACACTATAGTCACGTGTACAGTCCATAGTGATACATATATATATATACACTATAGTCACGTGTACAGTCCATAGTGATACATATATCTATATACACACTATAGTCACATGTACAGTCCATAGTGATACATATATCTATATACACACTATAGTCACATGTATAGTCCATAGTGATACATATATCTATATACACTATAGTCACATGTACAGTCCATAGTGATACATATATCTATATACACTATAGTCACATGTACAGTCCATAGTGATACATATATCTATATACACTATAGTCACATGTACAGTCCATAGTGATACATATATCTATATACACTATAGTCACATGTACAGTCCATAGTGATACATATATCTATATATACTATAGTCACGTGTACAGTCCATAGTGATACATATATATATATACACTATAGTCACATGTACAGTCCATAGTGATACATATATCTATATACACTATAGTCACGTGTACAGTCCATAGTGATACATATATATCTATATACACTATAGTCACATGTACAGTCCATAGTGATACATATATCTATATACACTATAGTCACGTGTACAGTCCATAGTGATACATATATCTATATACACACTATAGTCACGTGTATAGTCCATAGTGATACATATATCTATATACACTATAGTCACGTGTACAGTCCATAGTGATACATATATCTATATACACTATAGTCACATGTACAGTCCATAGTGATACATATATCTATATATACACTATAGTCACATGTACAGTCCATAGTGATACATATATCTATATACACTATAGTCACGTGTACAGTCCATAGTGATACATATATATCTATATACACACTATAGTCACATGTACAGTCCATAGTGATACATATATCTATATATACTATAGTCACGTGTACAGTCCATAGTGATACATATATATATATACACTATAGTCACATGTACAGTCCATAGTGATACATATATCTATATACACTATAGTCACGTGTACAGTCCATAGTGATACATATATATCTATATACACTATAGTCACATGTACAGTCCATAGTGATACATATATCTATATACACTATAGTCACGTGTACAGTCCATAGTGATACATATATCTATATACACACTATAGTCACGTGTACAGTCCATAGTGATACATATATCTATATACACACTATAGTCACGTGTACAGTCCATAGTGATACATATATATCTATATACACACTATAGTCACATGTACAGTCCATAGTGATACATATATCTATATACACTATAGTCACATGTATAGTCCATAGTGATACATATATCTATATATACTATAGTCACATGTATAGTCCATAGTGATACATATATCTATATACACTATAGTCACATGTATAGTCCATAGTGATACATATATCTATATATACACTATAGTCACATGTACAGTCCATAGTGATACATATATCTATATACACTATAGTCACATGTACAGTCCATAGTGATACATATATCTATATATACACTATAGTCACGTGTACAGTCCATAGTGATACATATATCTATATACACTATAGTCACATGTACAGTCCATAGTGATACATATATATATATATACACTATAGTCACATGTATAGTCCATAGTGATACATATATCTATATACACTATAGTCACGTGTACAGTCCATAGTGATACATATATCTATATACACTATAGTCACACGTACAGTCCATAGTGATACATATATCTATATACACACTATAGTCACATGTACAGTCCATAGTGATACATATATCTATATACACTATAGTCACATGTACAGTCCATAGTGATACATATATCTATATACACTATAGTCACGTGTACAGTCCATAGTGATACATATATTTATATACACTATAGTCACATGTACAATCCATAGTGATACATATACCGATATACACACTATAGTCACGTGTACAGTCCATAGTGATACATATATCTATATATACACTATAGTCACATGTATAGTCCATAGTGATACATATATCTATATATACACTATAGTCACATGTACAGTCCATAGTGATACATATATCTATATACACTATAGTCACACGTACAGTCCATAGTGATACATATATCTATATACACTATAGTCACATGTATAGTCCATAGTGATACATATATTTATATACACTATAGTCACGTGTACAGTCCATAGTGATACATATATCTATATACACTATAGTCACATGTACAGTCCATAGTGATACATATATCTATATACACTATAGTCACATGTACAGTCCATAGTGATACATATATCTATATACACACTATAGTCACATGTATAGTCCATAGTGATACATATATTTATATACACTATAGTCACATGTACAGTCCATAGTGATACATATATCTATATACACACTATAGTCACATGTATAGTCCATAGTGATACATATATTTATATACACTATAGTCACATGTATAGTCCATAGTGATACATATATCTATATACACTATAGTCACATGTACAGTCCATAGTGATACATATATCTATATACACTATAGTCACATGTACAGTCCATAGTGATACATATATTTATATACACACTATAGTCACATGTACAGTCCATAGTGATACATATATCTATATACACACTATAGTCACATGTACAGTCCATAGTGATACATATATCTATATACACTATAGTCACATGTACAGTCCATAGTGATACATATATCTATATATACTATAGTCACATGTATAGTCCATAGTGATACATATATCTATATACACACTATAGTCACATGTACAGTCCATAGTGATACATATATCTATATACACTATAGTCACATGTACAGTCCATAGTGATACATATATCTATATACACTATAGTCACATGTACAGTCCATAGTGATACATATATCTATATATACTATAGTCACATGTACAGTCCATAGTGATACATATATCTATATACACTATAGTCACATGTATAGTCCATAGTGATACATATATCTATATATACACTATAGTCACATGTATAGTCCATAGTGATACATATATCTATATACACACTATAGTCACATGTACAGTCCATAGTGATACATATATCTATATACACTATAGTCACGTGTATAGTCCATAGTGATACATATATCTATATACACTATAGTCACATGTACAGTCCATAGTGATACATATATCTATATACACTATAGTCACGTGTACAGTCCATAGTGATACATATATCTATATATACACTATAGTCACGTGTACAGTCCATAGTGATACATATATCTATATACATTATAGTCACGTGTATAGTCCATAGTGATACATATATCTATATACACTATAGTCACATGTACAGTCCATAGTGATACATATATCTATATACATTATAGTCACGTGTATAGTCCATAGTGATACATATATCTATATACACTATAGTCACATGTACAGTCCATAGTGATACATATATCTATATACATTATAGTCACGTGTATAGTCCATAGTGATACATATATCTATATACACTATAGTCACGTGTACAGTCCATAGTGATACATATATCTATATACATTATAGTCACGTGTATAGTCCATAGTGATACATATATCTATATACACTATAGTCACATGTACAGTCCATAGTGATACATATATCTATATACACTATAGTCACATGTACAGTCCATAGTGATACATATATCTATATATACACTATAGTCACATGTACAGTCCATAGTGATACATATATCAATATACACTATAGTCACATGTACAGTCCATAGTGATACATATATCTATATACACTATAGTCACGTGTACAGTCCATAGTGATACATATATCTATATACACTATAGTCACATGTACAGTCCATAGTGATACATATATCTATATATACTATAGTCACATGTATAGTCCATAGTGATACATATATCTATATACACACTATAGTCACATGTACAGTCCATAGTGATACATATATCTATATACACTATAGTCACGTGTATAGTCCATAGTGATACATATATCTATATACACTATAGTCACGTGTACAGTCCATAGTGATACATATATCTATATACACACTATAGTCACATGTACAGTCCATAGTGATACATATATCTATATACACTATAGTCACGTGTACAGTCCATAGTGATACATATATATCTATATACACTATAGTCACATGTACAGTCCATAGTGATACATATATCTATATACACTATAGTCACGTGTACAGTCCATAGTGATACATATATCTATATACACTATAGTCACATGTACAGTCCATAGTGATACATATATATCTATATACACTATAGTCACATGTACAGTCCATAGTGATACATATATCTATATACACTATAGTCACGTGTACAGTCCATAGTGATACATATATCTATATACACTATAGTCACGTGTACAGTCCATAGTGATACATATATCTATATACACTATAGTCACGTGTACAGTCCATAGTGATACATATATCTATATACACACTATAGTCACATGTATAGTCCATAGTGATACATATATCTATATACACTATAGTCACGTGTATAGTCCATAGTGATACATATATCTATATACACTATAGTCACGTGTATAGTCCATAGTGATACATATATCTATATACACTATAGTCACGTGTATAGTCCATAGTGATACATATATCTATATACACTATAGTCACATGTACAGTCCATAGTGATACATATATCTATATACACTATAGTCACGTGTATAGTCCATAGTGATACATATATCTATATACACTATAGTCACATGTACAGTCCATAGTGATACATATATCTATATACACTATAGTCACATGTATAGTCCATAGTGATAAATATCTATATATACACTATAGTCACGTGTACAGTCCATAGTGATACATATATCTATATACACTATAGTCACATGTACAGTCCATAGTGATACATATATCTGTATACACTATAGTCACATGTACAGTCCATAGTGATACATATATCTATATATACACTATAGTCACATGTACAGTCCATAGTGATACATATATCTATATACACTATAGTCACATGTACAGTCCATAGTGATACATATATCTATATACACACTATAGTCACGTGTACAGTCCATAGTGATACATATATCTATATACACTATAGTCACGTGTACAGTCCATAGTGATACATATATCTATATACACACTATAGTCACATGTATAGTCCATAGTGATACATATATCTATACACACTATAGTCACATGTATAGTCCATAGTGATACATATATCTATATACACTATACTCACATGTATAGTCCATAGTGATATATATATCTATATACACTATAGTCACATGTATAGTCCATAGTGATACATATATCTATATACACTATAGTCACATGTACAGTCCATAGTGATAAATATATCTATATATACACTATAGTCACATGTACAGTCCATAGTGATAAATATACATATATACACTATAGTCACATGTACAGTCCATAGTGATACATATATATATATATATATATATATACACACTATACTCACATGTATAGTCCATAGTGATACATATATCTATATACACTATAGTCACATGTACAGTCCATAGTGATAAATATATCTATATATACACTATAGTCACATGTACAGTCCATAGTGATAAATATACATATATACACTATAGTCACGTGTACAGTCCATAGTGATACATATATATATATACACTATAGTCACGTGTATAGTCCATAGTGATACATATATCTATATACACTATAGTCACATGTATAGTCCATAGTGATACATATATCTATATACACTATAGTCACATGTACAGTCCATAGTGATACATATATTTATATACACTATAGTCACATGTACAGTCCATAGTGATACATATATCTATATACACTAAAGTCACGTGTACAGTCCATAGTGATACATATATCTATATACACTATAGTCACATGTACAGTCCATAGTGATACATATATCTATATACACTATAGTCACGTGTACAGTCCATAGTGATACATATATCTATATACACTATAGTCACGTGTACAGTCCATAGTGATACATATATCTATATATACACTATAGTCACATGTACAGTCCATAGTGATACATATATCTATATACACTATAGTCACGTGTACAGTCCATAGTGATACATATATCTATATACACTATAGTCACGTGTACAGTCCATAGTGATACATATATCTATATACACTATAGTCACGTGTACAGTCCATAGTGATACAAATATCTATATATACACTATAGTCACGTGTACAGTCCATAGTGATACATATATCTATATACACTATAGTCACGTGTACAGTCCATAGTGATACATATATCTATATATACACTATAGTCACATGTACAGTCCATAGTGATACATATATCTATATACACTATAGTCACGTGTATAGTCCATAGTGATACATATATCTATATACACTATAGTCACATGTATAGTCCATAGTGATACATATATCTATATACACTAAAGTCACGTGTACAGTCCATAGTGATACATATATCTATATACACTATAGTCACATGTATAGTCCATAGTGATACATATATATCTATATACACACTATAGTCACATGTACAGTCCATAGTGATACATATATCTATATACACACTATAGTCACGTGTACAGTCCATAGTGATACATATATCTATATACACTATAGTCACATGTATAGTCCATAGTGATACATATATCTATATACACTATAGTCACGTGTACAGTCCACAGTGATACATATATCTATATATACACTATAGTCACATGTATAGTCCATAGTGATACATATATATCTATATACACACTATAGTCACATGTACAGTCCATAGTGATACATATATCTATATACACACTATAGTCACGTGTACAGTCCATAGTGATACATATATCTATATACACACTATAGTCACATGTATAGTCCATAGTGATACATATATATCTATATACACACTATAGTCACATGTACAGTCCATAGTGATACATATATATATATATACACTATAGTCACATGTATAGTCCATAGTGATACATATATCTATATACACTATAGTCACGTGTATAGTCCATAGTGATACATATATCTATATACACTATAGTCACGTGTACAGTCCATAGTGATACATATATCTATATACACTATAGTCACGTGTATAGTCCATAGTGATACATATATCTATATACACTATAGTCACGTGTACAGTCCATAGTGATACATATATCTATATACACTATAGTCACGTGTACAGTCCATAGTGATACATATATCTATATACACTATAGTCACGTGTACAGTCCATAGTGATACATATATCTATATACACTATAGTCACGTGTACAGTCCATAGTGATACATATATCTATATACACACTATAGTCACGTGTACAGTCCATAGTGATACATATATCTATATACACACTATAGTCACGTGTACAGTCCATAGTGATACATATATCTATATACACACTATAGTCACGTGTACAGTCCATAGTGATACATATATCTATATACACACTATAGTCACGTGTACAGTCCATAGTGATACATATATCTATATACACACTATAGTCACGTGTACAGTCCATAGTGATACATATATCTATATACACACTATAGTCACGTGTACAGTCCATAGTGATACATATATCTATATACACACTATAGTCACGTGTACAGTCCATAGTGATACATATATCTATATACACACTATAGTCACGTGTACAGTCCATAGTGATACATATATCTATATACACACTATAGTCACGTGTACAGTCCATAGTGATACATATATCTATATACACACTATAGTCACATGTACAGTCCATAGTGATACATATATCTATATACACTATAGTCACATGTACAGTCCATAGTGATACATATATCTATATATACACTATAGTCACATGTACAGTCCATAGTGATACATATATCTATATACACTATAGTCACACGTACAGTCCATAGTGATACATATATCTATATACACTATAGTCACATGTACAGTCCATAGTGATACATATATCTATATATACTATAGTCACACGTACAGTCCATAGTGATACATATATCTATATATACACTATAGTCACATGTATAGTCCATAGTGATACATATATCTATATACACTATAGTCACGTGTATAGTCCATAGTGATACATATATCTATATACACTATAGTCACATGTATAGTCCATAGTGATACATATATCTATATACACACTATAGTCACATGTACAGTCCATAGTGATACATATATCTATATACACTATAGTCACATGTATAGTCCATAGTGATACATATATCTATATATACACTATAGTCACATGTACAGTCCATAGTGATACATATATCTATATACACTATAGTCACATGTACAGTCCATAGTGATACATATATCTATATACACTATAGTCACCTGTATAGTCCATAGTGATACATATATCTATATACACTATAGTCACGTGTATAGTCCATAGTGATACATATATCTATATACACTATAGTCACGTGTATAGTCCATAGTGATACATATATCTATATACACTATAGTCACGTGTACAGTCCATAGTGATACATATATCTATATACACTATAGTCACATGTACAGTCCATAGTGATACATATATCTATATACACTATAGTCACATGTACAGTCCATAGTGATACATATATCTATATACACTATAGTCACGTGTATAGTCCATAGTGATACATATATCTATATACACTATAGTCACATGTACAGTCCATAGTGATACATATATCTATATACACTATAGTCACGTGTACAGTCCATAGTGATACATATATCTATATACACTATAGTCACATGTATAGTCCATAGTGATACATATATCTATATACACTATAGTCACGTGTATAGTCCATAGTGATACATATATCTATATACACTATAGTCACGTGTACAGTCCATAGTGATACATATATCTATATACACTATAGTCACGTGTATAGTCCATAGTGATACATATATCTATATACACTATAGTCACATGTACAGTCCATAGTGATACATATATCTATATATACACTATAGTCACATGTACAGTCCATAGTGATACATATATCTATATACACTATAGTCACGTGTACAGTCCATAGTGATACATATATCTATATACACTATAGTCACATGTACAGTCCATAGTGATACATATATCTATATATACTATAGTCACGTGTACAGTCCATAGTGATACATATATATCTATATACACACTATAGTCACATGTACAGTCCATAGTGATACATATATCTATATACACACTATAGTCACATGTACAGTCCATAGTGATACATATATCTATATACACTATAGTCACATGTACAGTCCATAGTGATACATATATATCTATATACACTATAGTCACATGTACAGTCCATAGTGATACATATATCTATATACACTATAGTCACACGTACAGTCCATAGTGATACATATATCTATATACACTATAGTCACATGTACAGTCCATAGTGATACATATATCTATATACACACTATAGTCACATGTACAGTCCATAGTGATACATATATCTATATACACTATAGTCACATGTACAGTCCATAGTGATACATATATATCTATATACACTATAGTCACATGTACAGTCCATAGTGATACATATATCTATATATACACTATAGTCACGTGTACAGTCCATAGTGATACATATATCTATATACACTATAGTCACATGTACAGTCCATAGTGATACATATATCTATATACACTATAGTCACGTGTACAGTCCATAGTGATACATATATCTATATACACACTATAGTCACGTGTACAGTCCATAGTGATACATATATCTATATACACTATAGTCACATGTACAGTCCATAGTGATACATATATCTATATATACACTATAGTCACATGTACAGTCCATAGTGATACATATATCTATATACACTATAGTCACATGTACAGTCCATAGTGATACATATATCTATATACACACTATAGTCACGTGTACAGTCCATAGTGATACATATATCTATATACACTATAGTCACGTGTACAGTCCATAGTGATACATATATCTATATACACACTATAGTCACATGTATAGTCCATAGTGATACATATATCTATATACACTATAGTCACATGTACAGTCCATAGTGATACATATATATATATATATATATATATATATACACACTATACTCACATGTATAGTCCATAGTGATATATATATCTATATACACTATAGTCACATGTATAGTCCATAGTGATACATATATCTATATACACTATAGTCACATGTACAGTCCATAGTGATAAATATATCTATATATACACTATAGTCACATGTACAGTCCATAGTGATACATATATATATATATATATACACACTATACTCACATGTATAGTCCATAGTGATACATATATCTATATACACTATAGTCACATGTACAGTCCATAGTGATACATATATCTATATACACTATAGTCACATGTACAGTCCATAGTGATACATATATTTATATACACTATAGTCACATGTACAGTCCATAGTGATACATATATCTATATACACTAAAGTCACGTGTACAGTCCATAGTGATACATATATCTATATACACTATAGTCACATGTACAGTCCATAGTGATACATATATCTATATACACTATAGTCACGTGTACAGTCCATAGTGATACATATATCTATATACACTATAGTCACGTGTACAGTCCATAGTGATACATATATCTATATACACTATAGTCACATGTACAGTCCATAGTGATACATATATCTATATATACTATAGTCACGTGTACAGTCCATAGTGATACATATATCTATATACACTATAGTCACATGTATAGTCCATAGTGATACATATATTTATATACACTATAGTCACATGTATAGTCCATAGTGATACATATATTTATATACACTATAGTCACATGTACAGTCCATAGTGATACATATATCTATATACACTAAAGTCACATGTATAGTCCATAGTGATACATATATCTATATATACACTATAGTCACATGTACAGTCCATAGTGATACATATATCTATATACACTATAGCCACGTGTAGGTCCAGTCCTGCCCAGTAGTTAACCCTTTGTTACCACCCCCTGCCCTGGTACCTGTGTTGGTGCCCTGGGTGCAGGGTGCCCTCCTCTCTGAGCTCTGTCTCTCTCCCGCACTTCTCAGTGAGTGTGTCCTCTACCCTCCCTCCCCTGCCAGTCTCCTCCCCTCTCCTCCCCCTGGCACCACTCCCTCTCCACCCCCACACCCTCCCAAATACACACACACCCCTCTACTCACCAGCACCTGCACCCAGTGCGCCTACACCAAGGGGCTGGGAGGGCATGCCGGGAGTTTTAGTCCAACAACAGCCGGATGGTCCAGAGTCCCCCACCCCTGTAGACTTCTGGGACTGAGCATCATGTGGCTTTCCAGCTGGGATACATCTGAAGTCCCGTCATTCTCAGGTGGCCTCCAGCTGTGATCCAACGTTAGCTGGGGAGCCACATGTTGTCCAGCCATGAATATCCTCTGTGTCCAGCCTGGTGCAAGCAGTAAAGTGGAGCGATTCTGGTGCAAACCAAGTGCAGGGCAGAGAACCAGCAGCGCTCCCATTGATTTAAATCGGCCTTTTAACCCCTTCAGTGCTAGGCAGGTCTCCAATGTAGATCTCTGGCGTCCGTGAGGTAAATATACTTCCCAATGAAATCATTATGAGTTTTGGGAATATTTATTTGTCCCCTATGGTGGGATTGCTGTGAATTACTCCGTTTTACCCAGTACATCAGCCTCAGTGGCATTTGTATGTAGTGTAATGCACTGTATATGGAGGAATTCACTATGTACCAGTAATAGTAGAAATGCCCTGGGGCACATCATGTCCTCACCTCAAACATGTACCCTGTCCAACAGGATCAACTTCCCCACTGACTGCAATTAAAGAGACATGACACAGCTTTCCCTGTCACTTTAATAGACATAAAGACACAGGTTGGAACTCTTAGACTTTCCTGGGGGTTCCCTGCCCTAAATGGTGCCCCCCACTGTATCCACACTGCTACCCAAATCTGCAGCCATCTCCCCTGTGTGACAGGCTCTTGCAATGCCTGTCCCCTTGATGCCATGTGCTGGGCTTCTGTGTGATCTCATGAACAGTATTAGGAGGAGGGGGAGAGGTAGGTGTCCTGATGTCTGTGTATTAGGAGGAGGGGAGAGGTAGGTGTCCTGGTGTCTGTGTATTAGGAGGAGGGGAGAGGTAGGTGTCCTGATGTCTGTGTATTAGGAGGAGGTGAGAGGTAGGTGTCCTGGTGTCTGTGTATTAGGAGGAGGGGAGAGGTAGGTGTCCTGATGTCTGTGTATTAGGAGGAGGGGAGAGGTAGGTGTCCTGATGTCTGTGTATTAGGAGGAGGGGAGAGGTAGGTGTCCTGATGTCTGTGTATTAGGAGGAGGGGAGAGGTAGGTGTCCTGATGTCTGTGTATTAGGAGGAGGGGAGAGGTAGGTGTCCTGATGTCTGTGTATTAGGAGGAGGGGAGAGGTAGGTGTCCTGATGTCTGTGTATTAGGAGGAGGGGAGAGGTAGGTGCCCTGATGTCTGTGTATTAGGAGGAGGGGAGAGGTAGGTGTCCTGATGTCTGCGTATTAGGAGGAGGGGAGAGGTAGGTGTCCTGATGTCTGTGTATTAGGAGGAGGGGAGAGGTAGGTGTCCTGATGTCTGTGTATTAGGAGGAGGGGAGAGGTAGGTGTCCTGATGTCTATGTATTAGGAGGAGAGGTAGGTGTCCTGATGTCTGTGTATTAGGAGGAGGGGAGAGGTAGGTGTCCTGATGTCTGTGTATTAGGATGATGGGAGACGTAGGTGTCCTGATGTCTGTGTATTAGGAGGAGGGGAGAGGTAGATGTCCTGGTGTCTGTGTATTAGGAGGAGGTGAGAGGTAGGTGTCCTGATGTCTGTGTATTAGGAGGAGGTGAGAGGTAGGTGTCCTGATGTCTGTGTATTAGGAGGAGGGGAGAGGTAGGTGTCCTGATGTCTGTGTATTAGGAGGAGGGGAGTGGTAGGTGTCCTGATGTCTGTGTATTAGGAGGAGGGGAGAAGTAGGTGTCCTGATGTCTATGTATTAGGAGGAGAGGTAGGTGTCCTGATGTCTGTGTATTAGGAGGAGGGGAGAGGTAGGTGTCCTGATGTCTGTGTATTAGGATGAGGGGAGAGGTAAGTGTCCTGATGTCTGTGTATTAGGAGGAGGGGAGAGGTAGGTGTCCTGGTGTCTGTGTATTAGGAGGAGGTGAGAGGTAGGTGTCCTGGTGTCTGTGTATTAGGAGGAGGTGAGAGGTAGGTGTCCTGATGTCTGTGTATTAGGAGGAGGTGAGAGGTAGGTGTCCTGATGTCTGTGTATAAGGAGGAAGGGAGAGGTAGGTGTCTGTGTATTAGGAGGAAGTGAGAGGTAGGTGTCCTGATGTCTGTGTATTAGGAGGAGGTGAGAGGTAGGTGTCCTGATGTCTGTGTATTAGGAGGAGAGGTAGGTGTCCTGATGTCTGTGTATTAGGAGGAGGGGAGAGGTAGGTGTCCTGATGTCTGTGTATTAGGATGAGGGGAGAGGTAAGTGTCCTGATGTCTGTGTATTAGGAGGAGGGGAGAGGTAGGTGTCCTGGTGTCTGTGTATTAGGAGGAGGTGAGAGGTAGGTGTCCTGGTGTCTGTGTATTAGGAGGAGGTGAGAGGTAGGTGTCCTGATGTCTGTGTATTAGGAGGAGGTGAGAGGTAGGTGTCCTGATGTCTGTGTATAAGGAGGAAGGGAGAGGTAGGTGTCTGTGTATTAGGAGGAAGTGAGAGGTAGGTGTCCTGATGTCTGTGTATTAGGAGGAGGTGAGAGGTAGGTGTCCTGATGTCTGTGTATTAGGAGGAGGTGAGAGGTAGGTGTCCTGGTGTCTGTGTATTAGGAAGAGGGGAGAGGTAGGTGTCCTGATGTCTGTGTATTAGGAGGAGGTGAGAGGTAGGTGTCCTGATGTCTGTGTATTAGGAAGAGGGGAGAGGTAGGTGTCCTGGTGTCTGTGTATTAGGAGGAGGTGAGAGGTGGTGACCACATATCCCTTTAAATCAGGGACACTTATAAAATACACACATTGCAGGGTTGCTTTGATTCCTGTGTTGTTCTCCAATGTGTGTATTTTATAAGTGCCCCGGGTGTCCTGGTGTCTGTGTATTAGGAGAAGGTGAGAGGTAGGTGTCCTGATGTCTGTTTATTAGGTGGAGGGGGGGGTAGGTGTTCTGGTGTCTGTGTATTAGGAGGAGATGAGAGGTAGGTGTCCTGGTGTTTGTGTATTAGGGGGAGGGGGAGAGCTAGGTGTCCTGGTGTCTGTGTATTAGGAGGAGGTGAGAGGTAGGTGTCCTGGTGTCTGTGTATTAGGAAGAGGGGAGAGGTAGGTGTCCTGATGTCTGTGTATTAGGAGGAGGTGAGAGGTAGGTGTCCTGATGTCTGTGTATTAGGAGGAGGTGAGAGGTAGGTGTCCTGATGTCTGTGTATTAGGAGGAGGTGAGAGGTAGGTGTCCTGGTGTCTGTGTATTAGGAAGAGGGGAGAGGTAGGTGTCCTGATGTCTGTGTATTAGGAGGAGGGGAGAGCTAGGTGTCCTGGTGTCTGTGTATTAGGAGGAGGTGAGAGGTAGGTGTCCTGGTGTCTGTGTATTAGGAAGAGGGGAGAGGTAGGTGTCCTGATGTCTGTGTATTAGGAGGAGGTGAGAGGTAGGTGTCCTGATGTCTGTGTATTAGGAGGAGGTTAGAGGTAGGTGTCCTGGAGGTGCATTTTTTAATTACAAAGGTACTGCAGATCAGATTTGCATTGTTTAACTGTTAGCTATGACACCAGCTGCTGCCCGGAAGGAGTTTTATTATTTATAATGTACCTTATAGGAAAGCTTGAGTCACAGACTACAGCTCTACAAAATAAGTGATCAGAACAGCACCACCTGGGGACCAGAGTGGAACATTCTAGTTTAATTTAATTAAAAAACTATAATGTAAAACAAAAATAACTATCATTTAAAATAAAAAAATATCAAGGTTTGAGATGTAATAACTTTCCAATAAAGACTTCCCAACAGCTGGATGGCCCTTGTTTTACTCAGCAGGGAAATAACTACCATTATATTTTTGTAAAACAAATAAAATATGTATTTTCCCTAAATATCAGGGTCTTGTACAGTGTGTTTCACCCCCTCTGGTACATAAAGGGTTACTGGAGATGATTACTGTGAGATGACAGTCCTTCCTATTCAGGTCACATCGCTCTGGTACATAAAGGGTTACTGGAGATGATTACTGTGAGATGACAGTCCTTCCTATTCAGATCACATTGTTCTGGTACATAAAGGGTTACTGGAGATGATTACTGTGAGATGACTGTCCTTCCTATTCAGGTCACATCGCTCTGGTACATAAAGGGTTACTGGAGATGATTACTGTGAGATGACAGTCCTTCCTATTCATGTCACATTGCTCTGGTACATAAAGGGTTACTGGAGATGATTACTGTGAGATGACAGTCCTTCCTATTCAGGTCACATCGCTCTGGTACATAAAGGGTTACTGGAGATGATAGCTGTGAGAGGACAGTCCTTCCTATTCATGTCACATTGCTCTGGTACATAAAGGGTTACTGGAGATGATTACTGTGAGATGACTGTCCTTCCTATTCAGGTCACATCGCTCTGGTACATAAAGGGTTACTGGAGATGATTGCTGTGAGAGGACAGTCCTTCCTATTCATGTCACATCGCTCTGGTACATAAAGGGTTACTGGAGATGATTGCTGTGAGAGGACATTCCTTCCTATTCAGGTCACATCGCACTGGTACATAAAGGGTTACTGCAGATGATTACTGTGAGATGACAATCCTTCCTATTCATGTCACATCACTCTGGTACATAAAGGGTTACTGGAGATGATTACTGTGAGATGACAGTCCTTCCTATTCATGTCACATTGCTCTGGTACATAAAGGGTTACTGGAGGTGATTACTGTGAGATGACAGTCCTTCCTATTCATGTCACATTGCTCTGGTACATAAAGGGTTACTGGAGATGATTGCTGTGAGATGACAATCCTTCCTATTCATGTCACATCACTCTGGTACATAAAGGGTTACTGGAGATGATTACTGTGAGATGACAGTCCTTCCTATTCAGGTCACATTGTTCTGGTACATAAAGGGTTACTGGAGATGATTGCTGTGAGAGGACAGTCCTTCCTATTCAGGTCACATCACTCTGGTACATAAAGGGTTACTGGAGATGATTGCTGTGAGATGACAGTCCTTCCTATTCAGGTCACATCGCACTGGTACATAAAGGGTTACTGGAGATGATTACTGTGAGATGACAGTCCTTCCTATTCAGGTCACATCGCTCTGGTACATAAAGGGTTACTGGAGATGATTACTGTGAGATGACAGTCCTTCCTATTCATGTCACATCGCACTGGTACATAAAGGGTTACTGGAGGTGATTACTGTGAGATGACAGTCCTTCCTATTCAGGTCACATCGCTCTGGTACATAAAGGGTTACTGGAGATGATTACTGTGAGATGACAGTCCTTCCTATTCATGTCACATCGCACTGGTACATAAAGGGTTACTGGAGATGATTACTGTGAGATGACAGTCCTTCCTATTCAGGTCACATCACTCTGGTACATAAAGGGTTACTGGAGATGATTGCTGTGAGATGACAGTCCTTCCTATTCAGGTCACATCGCTCTTGTACATAAAGGGTTACTGGAGATGATTGCTGTGAGATGACAGTCCTTCCTATTCAGGTCACATTGCTCTGGTACATAAAGGGTTACTGGAGATGATTGCTGTGAGATGACAGTCCTTCCTATTCAGGTCACATCACTCTGGTACATAAAGGGTTACTGGAGATGATTACTGTGAGATGACAGTCCTTCCTATTCAGGTCACATCGCTCTGGTACATAAAGGGTTACTGGAGATGATTACTGTGAGATGACAGTCCTTCCTATTCAGGTCACATCGCTCTGGTACATAAAGGGTTACTGGAGATGATTACTGTGAGATGACAGTCCTTCCTATTCAGGTCACATCGCTCTGGTACATAAAGGGTTACTGGAGATGATTGCTGTGAGATGACTGTCCTTCCTATTCAGGTCACATCGCTCTGGTACATAAAGGGTTACTGGAGATGATTACTGTGAGATGACAGTCCTTCCTATTCAGGTCACATCGCTCTGGTACATAAAGGGTTACTGGAGATGATTACTGTGAGATGACAGTCCTTCCTATTCAGGTCACATCGCTCTGGTACATAAAGGGTTACTGGAGATGATTACTGTGAGATGACAGTCCTTCCTATTCAGGTCACATCGCTCTGGTACATAAAGGGTTACTGGAGATGATTACTGTGAGATGACAGTCCTTCCTATTCAGGTCACATCGCTCTGGTACATAAAGGGTTACTGGAGATGATTACTGTGAGAGGACAGTCCTTCCTATTCAGGTCACATCGCTCTGGTACATAAAGGGTTACTGCAGATGATTACTGTGAGAGGACAGTCCTTCCTATTCAGGTCACATCGCTCTGGTACATAAAGGGTTACTGGATATGATTACTGTGAGATGACAGTCCTTCCTATTCAGGTCACATCGCTCTGGTACATAAAGGGTTACTGGAGATGATTACTGTGAGATGACAGTCCTTCCTATTCATGTCACATCGCTCTGGTACATAAAGGGTTACTGGAGATGATTACTGTGAGAGGACAGTCCTTCCTATTCAGGTCACATCGCTCTGGTACATAAAGGGTTACTGCAGATGATTACTGTGAGATGACAGTCCTTCCTATTCAGGTCACATTGCTCTGGTACATAAAGGGTTACTGGAGATGATTACTGTGAGATGACAGTCCTTCCTATTCATGTCACATCGCTCTGGTACATAAAGGGTTACTGGAGATGATTACTGTGAGATGACAGTCCTTCCTATTCAGGTCACATCGCTCTGGTACATAAAGGGTTACTGGAGATGATTACTGTGAGATGACAGTCCTTCCTATTCAGGTCACATTGCTCTGGTACATAAAGGGTTACTGGAGATGATTGCTGTGAGATGACTGTCCTTCCTATTCATGTCACATCGCTCTGGTACATAAAGGGTTACTGGAGATGATTACTGTGAGATGACAGTCCTTTCCTATTCAGGTCACATCGCTCTGGTACATAAAGGGTTACTGGAGATGATTACTGTGAGATGACAGTCCTTCCTATTTTTGTCACATCGCTCTGGTACATAAAGGGTTACTGGAGATGATTACTGTGAGATGACAGTCCTTCCTATTCAGGTCACATCACTCTGGTACATAAAGGGTTACTGGAGATGATTACTGTGAGATGACAGTCCTTCCTATTCAGGTCACATCGCTCTGGTACATAAAGGGTTACTGGAGATGATTACTGTGAGATGACTGTTCTTCCTATTCAGGTCACATCGCTCTGGTACATAAAGGGTTACTGGAGATGATTACTGTGAGAGGACAGTCCTTCCTTTACAGGTCACATCGCTCTGGTACATAAAGGGTTACTGGAGATGATTACTGTGAGATGACAGTCCTTCCTATTCAGGTCACATCGCTCTGGTACATAAAGGGTTACTGGAGATGATTGCTGTGAGATGACTGTCCTTCCTATTCAGGTCACATCGCTCTGGTACATAAAGGGTTACTGGAGATGATTACTGTGAGATGACTGTCCTTCCTATTCAGGTCACATCGCTCTGGTACATAAAGGGTTACTGGAGATGATTGCTGTGAGATAACAGTCCTTCCTTTACAGGTCACATCGCTCTGGTACATAAAGGGTTACGGGAGATGATGCTGCGAGATGACAGTCCTTCCTATTCAGGTCACATCGCTCTGGTACATAAAGGGTTACTGGAGATGATTACTGTGAGATGACAGTCCTTCCTATTCAGGTCACATCACTCTGGTACATAAAGGGTTACTGGAGATGATTACTGTGAGATGACAGTCCTTCCTATTCAGGTCACATCGCTCTGGTACATAAAGGGTTACTGGAGATGATTACTGTGAGATGACTGTCCTTCCTACTCAGGTCACATCGCTCTGGTACATAAAGGGTTACTGGAGATGATTACTGTGAGATGACAGTCCTTCCTATTCATGTCACATCGCTCTGGTATATAAAGGGTTACTGGAGATGATTACTGTGAGAGGACAGTCCTTCCTATTCATGTCACATCACTCTGGTACATAAAGGGTTACTGGAGATGATTTCTGTGAGATGACAGTCCTTCCTATTCAGGTCACATTGCTCTGGTACATAAAGGGTTACGGGAGATGATTGCTGTGAGATGACAGTCCTTCCTATTCAGGTCACATCGCTCTGGTACATAAAGGGTTACTGGAGATGATTACTGTGAGATGACACTCCTTCCTATTCATGTCACATCGCACTGGTACATAAAGGGTTACTGGAGATGATTACTGTGAGATGACAGTCCTTCCTATTCATGTCACATTGCTCTGGTACATAAAGGGTTACTGGAGATGATTACTGTGAGATGACAGTCCTTCCTATTCATGTCACATCGCACTGGTACATAAAGGGTTACTGGAGATGATTACTGTGAGATGACAGTCCTTCCTATTCAGGTCACATCGCACTGGTACATAAAGGGTTACTGGAGATGATTACTGTGAGATGACAGTCCTTCCTATTCAGGTCACATCGCTCTGGTACATAAAGGGTTACTGGAGATGATTGCTGTGAGATGACTGTCCTTCCTATTCAGGTCACATCGCTCTGGTACATAAAGGGTTACTGGAGATGATTACTGTGAGATGACTGTCCTTCCTATTCAGGTCACATCGCTCTGGTACATAAAGGGTTACTGGAGATGATTACTGTGAGATGACTGTCCTTCCTATTCATGTCACATCGCTCTGGTACATAAAGGGTTACTGGAGATGATTACTGTGAGATGACAATCCTTCCTATTCAGGTCACATCGCTCTGGTACATAAAGGGTTACTGGAGATGATTACTGTGAGATGACAGTCCTTCCTATTCAGGTCACATCGCTCTGGTACATAAAGGGTTACTGGAGATGATTACTGTGAGATGACAGTCCTTCCTATTCAGGTCACATTGCTCTGGTACATAAAGGGTTACTGGAGATGATTACTGTGAGAGGACAGTCCTTCCTATTCATGTCACATCGCTCTGGTACATAAAGGGTTACTGGAGATGATTGCTGTGAGATGACAGTCCTTCCTTTACAGGTCACATCGCTCTGGTACATAAAGGGTTACGGGAGATGATGCTGCGAGATGACAGTCCTTCCTATTCAGGTCACATCGCTCTGGTACATAAAGGGTTACGGGAGATGATTACTGTGAGATGACAGTCCTTCCTATT
Source organism: Rhinophrynus dorsalis (assembly GCA_037306005.1). Taxonomy (NCBI): domain Eukaryota; kingdom Metazoa; phylum Chordata; class Amphibia; order Anura; family Rhinophrynidae; genus Rhinophrynus; species Rhinophrynus dorsalis. Next base: position 5,560,491 of record CM074720.1, on the reverse strand, counting down.
CAGGTCACATCGCTCTGGTACATAAAGGGTTACTGGAGATGATTACTGTGAGATGACAGTCCTTACTATTCAGGTCACATCACTCTGGTACATAAAGGGTTACTGGAGATGATTGCTGTGAGATGACAGTCCTTCCTATTCAGGTCACATTGCTCTGGTACATAAAGGGTTACTGGAGGTGATTACTGTGAGATGACAGTCCTTCCTATTCAGGTCACATTGCTCTGGTACATAAAGGGTTACTGGAGATGATTACTGTGAGATGACAGTCCTTCCTATTCAGGTCACATCGCTCTGGTACATAAAGTGTTACTGGAGATGATTACTGTGAGATGACAGTCCTTCCTATTCATGTCACATCGCTCTGGTACATAAAGGGTTACTGGAGATGATTACTGTGAGATGACTGTCCTTCCTATTCAGGTCACATCGCACTGGTACATAAAGGGTTACTGGAGATGATTACTGTGAGATGACAGTCCTTCCTATTCAGGTCACATTGCTCTGGTACATAAAGGGTTACTGGAGATGATTACTGTGAGATGACAGTCCTTCCTATTCAGGTCACATTGCTCTGGTACATAAAGGGTTACTGGAGATGATTACTGTGAGATGACAATCCTTCCTATTCAGGTCACATCGCTCTGGTACATAAAGGGTTACTGGAGATGATTACTGTGAGATGACTGTCCTTCCTATTCATGTCACATCGCTCTGGTACATAAAGGGTTACTGGAGATGATTGCTGTGAGAGGACAGTCCTTCCTATTCAGGTCACATCGCTCTGGTACATAAAGGGTTACTGGAGATGATTACTGTGAGATGACAGTCCTTCCTATTCAGGTCACATCGCACTGGTACATAAAGGGTTACTGGAGATGATTACTGTGAGATGACAGTCCTTCCTATTCAGGTCACATCGCTCTGGTACATAAAGGGTTACTGGAGGTGATTACTGTGAGATGACAGTCCTTCCTATTCATGTCACATCGCTCTGGTATATAAAGGGTTACTGGAGATGATTACTGTGAGATGACAGTCCTTCCTATTCAGGTCACATCGCACTGGTACATAAAGGGTTACTGGAGGTGATTACTGTGAGATGACAGTCCTTCCTATTCAGGTCACATTGCTCTGTTACATAAAGGGTTACTGGAGGTGATTACTGTGAGATGACAGTCCTTCCTATTCAGATCACATTGTTCTGGTACATAAAGGGTTACTGGAGATGATTACTGTGAGATGACAGTCCTTCCTATTCATGTCACATCACTCTGGTACATAAAGGGTTACTGGAGATGATTACTGTGAGATGACAATCCTTCCTATTCATGTCACATCACTCTGGTACATAAAGGGTTACTGGAGATGATTACTGTGAGATGACAGTCCTTCCTATTCATGTCACATTGCTCTGGTACATAAAGGGTTACTGGAGATGATTGCTGTGAGATGACAGTCCTTCCTATTCAGGTCACATTGCTCTGGTACATAAAGGGTTACTGGAGATGATTGCTGTGAGATGACAGTCCTTCCTATTCATGTCACATCGCTCTGGTACATAAAGGGTTACTGGAGATGATTGCTGTGAGATGACAGTCCTTCCTATTCAGGTCACATCGCTCTGGTACATAAAGGGTTACTGGAGATGATTACTGTGAGATGACAGTCCTTCCTATTCATGTCACATTGCTCTGGTACATAAAGGGTTACTGGAGATGATTGCTGTGAGAGGACAGTCCTTCCTATTCATGTCACATCGCTCTGGTACATAAAGGGTTACTGGAGATGATTGCTGTGAGAGGACAGTCCTTCCTATTCAGGTCACATCGCTCTGGTACATAAAGGGTTACGGGAGATGATTACTGTGAGATGACAGTCCTTCCTATTCAGGTCACATCACTCTGGTACATAAAGGGTTACTGAAGATGATTGCTGTGAGATGAGAGTCCTTCCTATTCAGGTCACATCGCACTGGTACATAAAGGGTTACTGGAGATGATTACTGTGAGATGACAGTCCTTCCTATTCAGGTCACATTGCTCTGGTACATAAAGGGTTACTGGAGATGATTACTGTGAGATGACAGTCCTTCCTATTCAGGTCACATTGCTCTGGTACATAAAGGGTTACTGGAGATGATTACTGTGAGATGACAATCCTTCCTATTCAGGTCACATCGCTCTGGTACATAAAGGGTTACTGGAGATGATTACTGTGAGATGACTGTCCTTCCTATTCATGTCACATCGCTCTGGTACATAAAGGGTTACTGGAGATGATTGCTGTGAGAGGACAGTCCTTCCTATTCAGGTCACATCGCTCTGGTACATAAAGGGTTACTGGAGATGATTACTGTGAGATGACAATCCTTCCTATTCAGGTCACATCGCTCTGGTACATAAAGGGTTACTGGAGATGATTACTGTGAGATGACGGTCCTTCCTATTCATGTCACATCGCTCTGGTACATAAAGGGTTACTGGAGATGATTGCTGTGAGAGGACAGTCCTTCCTATTCAGGTCACATCGCTCTGGTACATAAAGGGTTACTGGAGATGATTACTGTGAGATGACAGTCCTTCCTATTCAGGTCACATCGCACTGGTACATAAAGGGTTACTGGAGATGATTACTGTGAGATGACAGTCCTTCCTATTCAGGTCACATCGCTCTGGTACATAAAGGGTTACTGGAGGTGATTACTGTGAGATGACAGTCCTTCCTATTCATGTCACATCGCTCTGGTATATAAAGGGTTACTGGAGATGATTACTGTGAGATGACAGTCCTTCCTATTCAGGTCACATTGCTCTGGTACATAAAGGGTTACTGGAGGTGATTACTGTGAGATGACAGTCCTTCCTATTCAGGTCACATCGCTCTGGTACATAAAGGGTTACTGGAGATGATTACTGTGAGATGACAGTCCTTCCTATTCAGGTCACATCGCTCTGGTACATAAAGGGTTACTGGAGATGATTACTGTGAGATGACAGTCCTTCCTATTCATGTCACATCGCTCTGGTACATAAAGGGTTACTGGAGGTGATTACTGTGAGATGACTGTCCTTCCTATTCAGGTCACATCGCTCTGGTACATAAAGGGTTACTGGAGATGATTGCTGTGAGATGACAGTCCTTCCTTTTCATGTCACATCGCTCTGGTACATAAAGGGTTACTGTAGATGATTACTGTGAGATGACTGTCCTTCCTATTCAGGTCACATCGCACTGGTACATAAAGGGTTACTGGAGATGATTACTGTGAGATGACAGTCCTTCCTATTCAGGTCACATCGCACTGGTACATAAAGGGTTACTGGAGATGATTACTGTGAGATGACTGTCCTTCCTATTCATGTCACATCGCTCTGGTACATAAAGGGTTACGGGAGATGATTGCTGTAAGATGACAGTCCTTCCTATTCAGGTCACATTGCTCTGGTACATAAAGGGTTACTGGAGATGATTACTGTGAGATGACAGTCCTTCCTATTCATGTCACATCGCTCTGGTACATAAAGGGTTACTGGAGGTGATTACTGTGAGATGACAGTCCTTCCTATTCATGTCACATCGCTCTGGTACATAAAGGGTTACGGGAGATGATTGCTGTGAGATGACAGTCCTTCCTATTCAGGTCACATTGCTCTGGTACATAAAGGGTTACTGGAGATGATTACTATGAGATGACAGTCCTTCCTATTCAGGTCACATCGCTCTGGTATATAAAGGGTTACTGGAGATGATTACTGTGAGATGACAGTCCTTCCTATTCAGGTCACATCGCTTTGGTACATAAAGGGTTACTGGAGATGATTACTGTGAGATGACAGTCCTTCCTATTCAGGTCACATCGCACTGGTACATAAAGGGTTACTGGAGATGATTGCTGTGAGAGGACAATCCTTCCTATTCAGGTCACATCGCTCTGGTACATAAAGGGTTACTGGAGATGATTGCTGTGAGATGACAGTCCTTCCTTTTCATGTCACATCGCTCTGGTACATAAAGGGTTACTGGAGATGATTGCTGTGAGAGGACAATCCTTCCTATTCAGGTCACATCGCTCTGGTACATAAAGGGTTACTGGAGATGATTGCTGTGAGATGACAGTCCTTCCTATTCAGGTCACATCACTCTGGTACATAAAGGGTTAGTGGAGATGATTGCTGTGAGATGACAGTCCTTCCTATTCAGGTCACATCGCTCTGGTACATAAAGGGTTACTGGAGATGATTGCTGTGAGATGACAGTCCTTCCTATTCAGGTCACATCGCTCTGGTACATAAAGGGTTACTGGAGATGATTACTGTGAGATGACAGTCCTTCCTATTCAGGTCACATCGCTCTGGTACATAAAGGGTTACTGGAGATGATTGCTGTGAGATGACAGTACTTCCTATTCAGGTCACATTGCTCTGGTACATAAAGGGTTACTGGAGATGATTACTGTGAGATGACAGTCCTTCCTATTCATGTCACATTGCTCTGGTACATAAAGGGTTACTGGAGATGATTACTGTGAGATGACAGTCCTTCCTATTCAGGTCACATCGCTCTGGTACATAAAGGGTTACTGGAGATGATTACTGTGAGATGACAGTCCTTCCTATTCAGGTCACATCACTCTGGTACATAAAGGGTTACTGGAGATGATTACTGTGAGATGACAGTCCTTCCTATTCAGGTCACATCGCACTGGTACATAAAGGGTTACTGGAGATGATTACTGTGAGATGACAGTCCTTCCTATTCAGGTCACATCGCACTGGTACATAAAGGGTTACTGGAGATGATTACTGTGAGATGACTGTCCTTCCTATTCAGGTCACATCGCTCTGGTACATAAAGGGTTACTGGAGATGATTACTGTGAGATGACAGTCCTTCCTATTCAGGTCACATCGCTCTGGTACATAAAGGGTTACTGGAGATGATTACTGTGAGATGACTGTCCTTCCTATTCAGGTCACATCGCTCTGGTACATAAAGGGTTACTGGAGGTGATTGCTGTGAGAGGACAGTCCTTCCTATTCAGGTCACATCGCTCTGGTACATAAAGGGTTACTGGAGATGATTACTGTGAGATGACAGTCCTTCCTATTCATGTCACATCGCTCTGGTACATAAAGGGTTACGGGAGATGATTACTGTGAGATGACTGTCCTTCCTATTCATGTCACATCGCTCTGGTACATAAAGGGTTACTGGAGATGATTACTGTGAGATGACTGTCCTTCCTATTCATGTCACATCGCTCTGGTACATAAAGGGTTACTGGAGATGATTACTGTGAGATGACAGTCCTTCCTATTCAGGTCACATCGCACTGGTACATAAAGGGTTACTGGAGATGATTACTGTGAGATGACAGTCCTTCCTATTCAGGTCACATTGCTCTGGTACATAAAGGGTTACTGGAGATGATTACTGTGAGATGACAGTCCTTCCTATTCATGTCACATTGCTCTGGTACATAAAGGGTTACTGGAGATGATTACTGTGAGATGACAGTCCTTCCTATTCAGGTCACATCGCTCTGGTATATAAAGGGTTACTGGAGATGATTGCTGTGAGATGACAGTCCTTCCTATTCAGGTCACATCGCTCTGGTACATAAAGGGTTACTGGAGATGATTACTGTGAGATGACAGTCCTTCCTATTCAGGTCACATCGCTCTGGTACATAAAGGGTTACTGGAGATGATTACTGTGAGATGACAGTCCTTCCTATTCAGGTCACATTGCTCTGGTACATAAAGGGTTACTGGAGATGATTACTGTGAGATGACAATCCTTCCTATTCAGGTCAAATCGCTCTGGTACATAAAGGGTTACTGGAGATGATTACTGTGAGATGACTGTCCTTCCTATTCATGTCACATCGCTCTGGTACATAAAGGGTTACTGGAGATGATTGCTGTGAGAGGACAGTCCTTCCTATTCAGGTCACATCGCTCTGGTACATAAAGGGTTACTGGAGATGATTACTGTGAGATGACAATCCTTCCTATTCAGGTCACATCGCTCTGGTACATAAAGGGTTACTGGAGATGATTACTGTGAGATGACTGTCCTTCCTATTCATGTCACATCGCTCTGGTACATAAAGGGTTACTGGAGATGATTGCTGTGAGAGGACAGTCCTTCCTATTCAGGTCACATCGCTCTGGTACATAAAGGGTTACTGGAGATGATTACTGTGAGATGACAGTCCTTCCAATTCAGGTCACATCGCTCTGGTACATAAAGGGTTACTGGAGGTGATTACTGTGAGATGACAGTCCTTCCTATTCATGTCACATCGCTCTGGTATATAAAGGGTTACTGGAGATGATTACTGTGAGATGACAGTCCTTCCTATTCAGGTCACATTGCTCTGGTACATAAAGGGTTACTGGAGGTGATTACTGTGAGATGACAGTCCTTCCTATTCAGGTCACATCGCTCTGGTACATAAAGGGTTACTGGAGATGATTACTGTGAGATGACAGTCCTTCCTATTCAGGTCACATCGCTCTGGTACATAAAGGGTTACTGGAGATGATTACTGTGAGATGACAGTCCTTCCTATTCATGTCACATCGCTCTGGTACATAAAGGGTTACTGGAGGTGATTACTGTGAGATGACTGTCCTTCCTATTCAGGTCACATCGCTCTGGTACATAAAGGGTTACTGGAGATGATTGCTGTGAGATGACTGTCCTTCCTATTCAGGTCACATCGCTCTGGTACATAAAGGGTTACTGGAGATGATTGCTGTGAGATGACAGTACTTCCTATTCAGGTCACATTGCTCTGGTACATAAAGGGTTACTGGAGATGATTACTGTGAGATGACAGTCCTTCCTATTCATGTCACATTGCTCTGGTACATAAAGGGTTACTGGAGATGATTACTGTGAGATGACAGTCCTTCCTATTCAGGTCACATCGCTCTGGTACATAAAGGGTTACTGGAGATGATTACTGTGAGATGACAGTCCTTCCTATTCAGGTCACATCACTCTGGTACATAAAGGGTTACTGGAGATGATTACTGTGAGATGACAGTCCTTCCTATTCAGGTCACATCGCACTGGTACATAAAGGGTTACTGGAGATGATTACTGTGAGATGACTGTCCTTCCTATTCAGGTCACATCGCTCTGGTACATAAAGGGTTACTGGAGATGATTACTGTGAGATGACAGTACTTCCTATTCAGGTCACATCGCTCTGGTACATAAAGGGTTACTGGAGATGATTACTGTGAGATGACTGTCCTTCCTATTCAGGTCACATCGCTCTGGTACATAAAGGGTTACTGGAGGTGATTGCTGTGAGAGGACAGTCCTTCCTATTCAGGTCACATCGCTCTGGTACATAAAGGGTTACTGGAGGTGATTGCTGTGAGAGGACAGTCCTTCCTATTCAGGTCACATTGCTCTGGTACATAAAGGGTTACTGGAGATGATTACTGTGAGATGACAGTCCTTCCTATTCATGTCACATCGCTCTGGTACATAAAGGGTTACGGGAGATGATTACTGTGAGATGACTGTCCTTCCTATTCATGTCACATCGCTCTGGTACATAAAGGGTTACTGGAGATGATTACTGTGAGATGACTGTCCTTCCTATTCATGTCACATCGCTCTGGTACATAAAGGGTTACTGGAGATGATTACTGTGAGATGACAGTCCTTCCTATTCAGGTCACATCGCACTGGTACATAAAGGGTTACTGGAGATGATTACTGTGAGATGACAGTCCTTCCTATTCAGGTCACATTGCTCTGGTACATAAAGGGTTACTGGAGATGATTACTGTGAGATGACAGTCCTTCCTATTCATGTCACATTGCTCTGGTACATATAGGGTTACTGGAGATGATTACTGTGAGATGACAGTCCTTCCTATTCAGGTCACATCGCTCTGGTATATAAAGGGTTACTGGAGATGATTGCTGTGAGATGACAGTCCTTCCTATTCAGGTCACATCGCTCTGGTACATAAAGGGTTACTGGAGATGATTACTGTGAGATGACAGTCCTTCCTATTCAGGTCACATTGCTCTGGTACATAAAGGGTTACTGGAGATGATTACTGTGAGATGACAGTCCTTCCTATTCAGGTCACATCGCTCTGGTACATAAAGGGTTACTGGAGATGATTACTGTGAGATGACAGTCCTTCCTATTCATGTCACATCGCTCTGGTACATAAAGGGTTACTGGAGATGATTACTGTGAGATGACAGTCCTTCCTATTCAGGTCACATCGCTCTGGTACATAAAGGGTTACGGGAGATGATTACTGTGAGATGACAGTCCTTCCTGTTCATGTCACATCACTCTGGTACATAAAGGGTTACTGGAGATGATTACTGTGAGATGACAGTCCTTCCTATTCAGGTCACATTGCTCTGGTACATAAAGGGTTACTGGAGATGATTGCTGTGAGATGACTGTCCTTCCTATTCAGGTCACATCGCTCTGGTACATAAAGGGTTACTGGAGATGATTGCTGTGAGATGACAGTCCTTCCTATTCAGGTCACATTGCTCTGGTACATAAAGGGTTACTGGAGATGATTACTGTGAGATGACAGTCCTTCCTATTCAGGTCACATCGCTCTGGTACATAAAGGGTTACTGGAGATGATTACTGTGAGATGACAGTCCTTCCTATTCAGGTCACATCGCTCTGGTACATAAAGGGTTACTGGAGGTGATTACTGTGAGATGACTGTCCTTCCTATTCATGTCACATCGCTCTGGTACATAAAGGGTTACTGGAGATGATTACTGTGAGATGACAGTCCTTCCTATTCAGGTCACATCACTCTGGTACATAAAGGGTTACTGGAGATGATTACTGTGAGATGACAGTCCTTCCTATTCAGGTCACATCACTCTGGTACATAAAGGGTTACTGGAGGTGATTACTGTGAGATGACAGTCCTTCCTATTCAGGTCACATCGCACTGGTACATAAAGGGTTACTGGAGATGATTACTGTGAGATGACAGTCCTTCCTATTCAGGTCACATCGCTCTGGTACATAAAGGGTTACGGGAGATGATTGCTGTGAGATGACAGTCCTTCCTATTCAGGTCACATCACTCTGGTACATAAAGGGTTACTGGAGATGATTGCTGTGAGAGGACAATCCTTCCTATTCAGGTCACATTGCTCTGGTACATAAAGGGTTACTGGAGATGATTACTGTGAGATGACAGTCCTTCCTATTCAGGTCACATTGTTCTGGTACATAAAGGGTTACTGGAGATGATTGCTGTGAGATGACAGTCCTTCCTATTCAGGTCACATTGCTCTGGTACATAAAGGGTTACTGGAGATGATTACTGTGAGATGACAGTCCTTCCTATTCAGGTCACATTGTTCTGGTACATAAAGGGTTACTGGAGATGATTGCTGTGAGATGACAGTCCTTCCTATTCAGGTCACATTGCTCTGGTACATAAAGGGTTACTGGAGATGATTACTGTGAGATGACAGTCCTTCCTATTCATGTCACATCGCTCTGGTACATAAAGGGTTACGGGAGATGATTACTGTGAGATGACTGTCCTTCCTATTCATGTCACATCGCTCTGGTACATAAAGGGTTACTGGAGATGATTACTGTGAGATGACTGTCCTTCCTATTCATGTCACATCGCTCTGGTACATAAAGGGTTACTGGAGATGATTACTGTGAGATGACAGTCCTTCCTATTCAGGTCACATCGCACTGGTACATAAAGGGTTACTGGAGATGATTACTGTGAGATGACAGTCCTTCCTATTCAGGTCACATTGCTCTGGTACATAAAGGGTTACTGGAGATGATTACTGTGAGATGACAGTCCTTCCTATTCATGTCACATTGCTCTGGTACATATAGGGTTACTGGAGATGATTACTGTGAGATGACAGTCCTTCCTATTCAGGTCACATCGCTCTGGTATATAAAGGGTTACTGGAGATGATTGCTGTGAGATGACAGTCCTTCCTATTCAGGTCACATCGCTCTGGTACATAAAGGGTTACTGGAGATGATTACTGTGAGATGACAGTCCTTCCTATTCAGGTCACATTGCTCTGGTACATAAAGGGTTACTGGAGATGATTACTGTGAGATGACAGTCCTTCCTATTCAGGTCACATCGCTCTGGTACATAAAGGGTTACTGGAGATGATTACTGTGAGATGACAGTCCTTCCTATTCATGTCACATCGCTCTGGTACATAAAGGGTTACTGGAGATGATTACTGTGAGATGACAGTCCTTCCTATTCAGGTCACATCGCTCTGGTACATAAAGGGTTACGGGAGATGATTACTGTGAGATGACAGTCCTTCCTGTTCATGTCACATCACTCTGGTACATAAAGGGTTACTGGAGATGATTGCTGTGAGATGACTGTCCTTCCTATTCAGGTCACATCGCTCTGGTACATAAAGGGTTACTGGAGATGATTGCTGTGAGATGACAGTCCTTCCTATTCAGGTCACATTGCTCTGGTACATAAAGGGTTACTGGAGATGATTACTGTGAGATGACAGTCCTTCCTATTCAGGTCACATCGCTCTGGTACATAAAGGGTTACTGGAGATGATTACTGTGAGATGACAGTCCTTCCTATTCAGGTCACATCGCTCTGGTACATAAAGGGTTACTGGAGGTGATTACTGTGAGATGACTGTCCTTCCTATTCATGTCACATCGCTCTGGTACATAAAGGGTTACTGGAGATGATTACTGTGAGATGACAGTCCTTCCTATTCAGGTCACATCACTCTGGTACATAAAGGGTTACTGGAGATGATTACTGTGAGATGACAGTCCTTCCTATTCAGGTCACATCACTCTGGTACATAAAGGGTTACTGGAGGTGATTACTGTGAGATGACAGTCCTTCCTATTCAGGTCACATCGCACTGGTACATAAAGGGTTACTGGAGATGATTACTGTGAGATGACAGTCCTTCCTATTCAGGTCACATCGCTCTGGTACATAAAGGGTTACGGGAGATGATTGCTGTGAGATGACAGTCCTTCCTATTCAGGTCACATCACTCTGGTACATAAAGGGTTACTGGAGATGATTGCTGTGAGAGGACAATCCTTCCTATTCAGGTCACATTGCTCTGGTACATAAAGGGTTACTGGAGATGATTACTGTGAGATGACAGTCCTTCCTATTCAGGTCACATTGTTCTGGTACATAAAGGGTTACTGGAGATGATTGCTGTGAGATGACAGTCCTTCCTATTCAGGTCACATTGCTCTGGTACATAAAGGGTTACTGGAGATGATTACTGTGAGATGACAGTCCTTCCTATTCAGGTCACATTGTTCTGGTACATAAAGGGTTACTGGAGATGATTGCTGTGAGATGACAGTCCTTCCTATTCAGGTCACATCGCTCTGGTACATAAAGGGTTACGGGAGATGACTGCTGTGAGATGACAGTCCTTCCTATTCAGGTCACATCGCACTGGTACATAAAGGGTTACTGGAGATGATTACTGTGAGATGACAGTCCTTCCTATTCATGTCACATCGCTCTGGTACATAAAGGGTTACTGGAGATGATTAGTGTGAGATGACAGTTCTTCCTATTCAGGTCACATCGCTCTGGTACATAAAGGGTTACTGGAGATGATTACTGTGAGATGACAGTCCTTCCTATTCAGGTCACATTGCTCTGGTACATAAAGGGTTACTGGAGATGATTACTGTGAGATGACAGTCCTTCCTATTCAGGTCACATTGCTCTGGTACATAAAGGGTTACTGGAGATGATTGCTGTGAGAGGACAGTCCTTCCTATTCAGGTCACATCGCTCTGGTACATAAAGGGTTACTGGAGATGATTACTGTGAGATGACAGTCCTTCCTATTCAGGTCACATTGCTCTGGTACATAAAGGGTTACTGGAGATGATTGCTGTGAGATGACAGTCCTTCCTATTCAGGTCACATCGCTCTGGTACATAAAGGGTTACTGGAGATGATTACTGTGAGATGACAGTCCTTCCTATTCAGGTCACATCGCTCTGGTACATAAAGGGTTACTGGAGATGATTACTGTGAGATGACAGTCCTTCCTATTCAGGTCACATTGCTCTGGTACATAAAGGGTTACTGGAGATGATTACTGTGAGATGACAGTCCTTCCTATTCAGGTCACATCGCTCTGGTACATAAAGGGTTACTGGAGATGATTACTGTGAGATGACAGTCCTTCCTATTCAGGTCACATTGCTCTGGTACATAAAGGGTTACTGGAGATGATTGTTGTGAGATGACTGTCCTTCCTATTCAGGTCACATCGCTCTGGTACATAAAGGGTTACTGGAGATGATTACTGTGAGATGACAGTCCTTTCCTATTCAGGTCACATCGCTCTGGTACATAAAGGGTTACTGGAGATGATTACTGTGAGATGACAGTCCTTCCTATTCAGGTCACATCGCTCTGGTACATAAAGGGTTACTGGAGATGATTACTGTGAGATGACAGTCCTTCCTTTTCATGTCACATCGCTCTGGTACATAAAGGGTTACTGGAGATGATTACTGTGAGATGACAGTCCTTCCTATTCAGGTCACATTGCTCTGGTACATAAAGGGTTACTGGAGATGATTACTGTGAGATGACAGTCCTTCCTATTCATGTCACATCGCTCTGGTACATAAAGGGTTACTGGAGATGATTACTGTGAGATGACAGTCCTTCCTATTCAGGTCACATCGCTCTGGTACATAAAGGGTTACTGGAGATGATTGCTGTGAGATGACAGTCCTTCCTATTCAGGTCACATCACTCTGGTACATAAAGGGTTACTGGAGATGATTACTGTGAGATGACAGTCCTTCCTATTCAGGTCACATCGCTCTGGTACATAAAGGGTTACTGGAGATGATTACTGTGAGATGACAGTACTTCCTATTCATGTCACATCGCTCTGGTACATAAAGGGTTACTGGAGATGATTGCTGTGAGATGACAGTCCTTCCTATTCAGGTCACATCGCTCTGGTACATAAAGGGTTACTGGAGATGATTGCTGTGAGAGGACAGTCCTTCCTATTCAGGTCACATCGCTCTGGTACATAAAGGGTTACTGGAGATGATTGCTGTGAGAGGACAGTCCTTCCTATTCAGGTCACATCGCTCTGGTACATAAAGGGTTACTGGAGATGATTACTGTGAGAGGACAGTCCTTCCTATTCAGGTCACATCGCTCTGGTACATAAAGGGTTACTGGAGATGATTACTGTGAGATGACAGTCCTTCCTATTCAGGTCACATCGCTCTGGTACATAAAGGGTTACTGGAGATGATTACTGTGAGATGACAGTCCTTCCTATTCATGTCACATCGCTCTGGTACATAAAGGGTTACTGGAGATGATTACTGTGAGATGACTGTCCTTCCTATTCAGGTCACATCACTCTGGTACATAAAGGGTTACTGGAGATGATTACTGTGAGAGGACAGTCCTTCCTATTCAGGTCACATCACTCTGGTACATAAAGGGTTACTGGAGATGATTACTGTGAGATGACAGTCCTTCCTATTCAGGTCACATCGCTCTGGTACATAAAGGGTTACTGGAGATGATTACTGTGAGATGACAGTCCTTCCTATTCAGGTCACATCACTCTGGTACATAAAGGGTTACTGGAGATGATTACTGTGAGATGACAGTCCTTCCTATTCAGGTCACATCACTCTGGTACATAAAGGGTTACTGGAGATGATTACTGTGAGATGACAGTCCTTCCTATTCAGGTCACATCGCTCTGGTACATAAAGGGTTACTGGAGATGATTACTGTGAGATGACAGTCCTTCCTATTCAGGTCACATCGCTCTGGTACATAAAGGGTTACTGGAGATGATTACTGTGAGAGGACAGTCCTTCCTATTCAGGTCACATCGCTCTGGTACATAAAGGGTTACTGGAGGTGATTACTGTGAGATGACAGTCCTTCCTATTCAGGTCACATCGCTCTGGTACATAAAGGGTTACCGGAGATGATTGCTGTGAGATGACAGTCCTTCCTATTCAGGTCACATCACTCTGGTACATAAAGGGTTACTGGAGATGATTACTGTGAGATGACAGTCCTTCCTTTACAGGTCACATCGCTCTGGTACATAAAGGGTTACTGGAGATGATTACTGTGAGATGACAGTCCTTCCTATTCAGGTCACATCGCTCTGGTACATAAAGGGTTACTGGAGATGATTACTGTGAGATGACAGTCCTTCCTTTACAGGTCACATCGCTCTGGTACATAAAGGGTTACTGGAGATGATTACTGTGAGATGACAGTCCTTCCTATTCAGGTCACATCGCTCTGGTACATAAAGGGTTACTGGAGATGATTACTGTGAGATGACAGTCCTTCCTATTCAGGTCACATCGCTCTGGTACATAAAGGGTTACTGGAGATGATTACTGTGAGATGACAGTCCTTCCTATTCAGGTCACATCGCTCTGGTACATAAATGGTTACGGGAGATGATTGCTGTGAGATGACAGTCCTTCCTTTACAGGTCACATCGCTCTGGTACATAAAGGGTTACTGGAGATGATTACTGTGAGATGACAGTCCTTCCTATTCATGTCACATTGCTCTGATGACAGTCCTTCCTATTCAGGTCACATCGCTCTGGTACATAAAGGGTTACGGGAGATGATTGCTGTGAGATGACAGTCCTTCCTATTCAGGTCACATCGCTCTGGTACATAAAGGGTTACGGGAGATGATTGCTGTGAGATGACAGTCCTTCCTATTCAGGTCACATCGCTCTGGTACATAAAGGGTTACGGGAGATGATTACTGTGAGAGGACAGTCCTTCCTATTCAGGTCACATCGCTCTGGTACATAAAGGGTTACGGGAGATGATTACTGTGAGATGACAGTCCTTCCTATTCAGGTCACATCGCTCTGGTACATAAAGGGTTACTGGAGATGATTGCTGTGAGATGACAGTCCTTCCTATTCAGGTCACATTGCTCTGGTACATAAAGGGTTACTGGAGATGATTACTGTGAGATGACAGTCCTTCCTTTACAGGTCACATTGCTCTGGTACATATAGGGTTACTGGAGATGATTGCTGTGAGATGACAGTCCTTCCTATTCAGGTCACATCGCACTGGTACATAAAGGGTTACTGGAGATGATTGCTGTGAGATGACAGTCCTTCCTATTCAGGTCACATTGCTCTGGTACATAAAGGGTTACTGGAGATGATTGCTGTGAGATGACAGTCCTTCCTTTACAGGTCACATTGCTCTGGTACATATAGGGTTACTGGAGATGATTGCTGTGAGATGACAGTCCTTCCTATTCAGGTCACATCGCACTGGTACATAAAGGGTTGCTGGAGATGATTGCTGTGAGATGACAGTCCTTCCTATTCAGGTCACATCGCTCTGGTACATAAAGGGTTACTGGAGATGATTACTGTGAGATGACAGTCCTTCCTATTCAGGTCACATTGCTCTGGTACATAAAGGGTTACTGGAGATGATTACTGTGAGATGACAATCCTTCCTATTCAGGTCACATCGCTCTGGTACATAAAGGGTTACTGGAGGTGATTACTGTGAGATGACAGTCCTTCCTTTACAGGTCACATTGCTCTGGTACATATAGGGTTACTGGAGATGATTGCTGTGAGATGACAGTCCTTCCTATTCAGGTCACATCGCACTGGTACATAAAGGGTTACTGGAGATGATTGCTGTGAGATGACAGTCCTTCCTATTCAGGTCACATTGCTCTGGTACATAAAGGGTTACTGGAGATGATTGCTGTGAGATGACAGTCCTTCCTTTACAGGTCACATTGCTCTGGTACATATAGGGTTACTGGAGATGATTGCTGTGAGATGACAGTCCTTCCTATTCAGGTCACATCGCACTGGTACATAAAGGGTTGCTGGAGATGATTGCTGTGAGATGACAGTCCTTCCTATTCAGGTCACATTGCTCTGGTACCCTTATATACACACCACACAGTCTGATCTCCTACACACAGGGACACCAGGGTGATACACTTATATACACACCACACAGTCTGATCTCCTACACACAGGGACACCAGGGTGATACACTTATATACACACCACACAGTCTGATCTCCTACACACAGGGACACCAGGGTGATACACTTATATACACATCACACATTCTGATCTCCTAAACACAGTGACACCAGGGTGATACACTTATATACACATCACACAGTCTGATCTCCTAAACACAGTGACACCAGGGTGATACACTTATATACACACCACAGAGTCTGATCTCCTAAACACAGGGACACCAGGGTGATACACTTCTATACACACCACACAGTCTGATCTCCTAAACACAGGGACACCTGGGTGATACACTTCTATACACACCACACAGTCTGATCTCCTAAACACAGAGACACCAGGGTGATACACTTCTATACACACCACACAGTCTGATCTCCTAAACACAGGGACACCAGGGTGATACACTTATATACACACCACACAGTCTGATCTCCTACACACAGGGACACCAGGGTGATACACTTATATACACACCACACAGTCTGATCTCCTAAACACAGAGACACCAGGGTGATACACATCACACAGTCTGATCTCCTACACACAGGGACACCAGGGTGATACACTTATATACACACCACACAGTCTGATCTCCTACACACATGGACACCAGGGTGATACACTTATATACACACCACACAGTCTGATCTCCTACACACAGGGACACCAGGGTGATACACTTATATTCACATCACACAGTCTGATCTCCTAAACACAGTGACACCAGGGTGATACACTTATATATACACCACACAGTCTGATCTCCTAAACACAGTGACACCAGGGTGATACACTTATATACACATCACACAGTCTGATCTCCTAAACACAGGGACACCAGGGTGATACACTTCTATACACACCACACAGTCTGATCTCCTAAACACAGAGACACCAGGGTGATACACATCACACAGTCTGATCTCCTACACACAGGGACACCAGGGTGATACACTTATATACACACCACACAGTCTGATCTCCTACACACAGGGACACCAGGGTGATACACTTATATACACACCACACAGTCTGATTTCCTACATACAGGGACACCAGGGTGATACACTTATATACACACCACAGAGTCTGATCTCCTAAACTCAGGAACACCAAGGTGATACACTTATATACATACACACCACACAGTATGATCTCCTACATACAGGGACACCAGGGTGATACACTTATATACACATACACACTACACAGTCTGATCTCCTAAACACAGGGACACCAGGGTGATACACTGATATACACACCACACAGTCTGATCTCCTAAACACAGGGACACCAGGGTGATATATACACACCACACAGTCTGATCCCCTACACACCACACAGCCTGATCTCCTAAACACAGGGACACCAGGGTGTTACACTTATATACACACCACACAGTCTGATCTCCTAAACACAGTGACACCAGGGTGATATACTTATACACACACCACACAGTCTGATCTCCTAAACACAGGGACACCAGGGTGATACACTTATACACACACCACACAGTCTGATCTCCTAAACACAGGAACACCAGGGTGATACAATTCTATACACACCACACAGCCTGATCTCCTAAACACAGGGACACCAGGGTGATACACTTATACACACACCACACAGTCTGATCTCCTAAACACAGGGACACCAGGGTGATACACTTATACACACATCACACAGTCTGATCTCCTACACACAGGGACACCAGGGTGATACACTTATATACACACCACACAGTCTGATCTCCTAAACACAGCGACACCAGGGTGATACACTTATATACACACCACACAGTCTGATCTCCTAAACACAAGGACACCAGGGTGATACACTTATATACACATCACACAGTCTGATCTCCTAAACACAGGGACACCAGGGTGATACACTTATATACACACCACACAGCCTGATCTCCTAAACACAGGGACACCAGGGTGATACACTTATATACACACCACACAGTCTGATCTCCTAAACACAGGGACACCAGGGTGATACACTTATATACACACCACACAGTCTGATCTCCTACAGACAGGGGCACCAGGGCGATACACTTATATACACACCACACAGTCTGATCTCCTACAGACAGGGGCACCAGGGCGATACCCTTATATATACACACCACACAGTCTGATCTCCTAAACACAGAGACACCAGGGTTAGAAAGAGGAATTTGTGCCTAAAAGAGGGACTGCCCTGACTAAAGAGGGGCACTTGAGAGTTTTTGACCCTAATAACTCTTAAAGAGGGATATTTGGGAGGAATGGATCCCTAACATCTGCTAAAGAGGGACACATGAGCAATATGGACCCCTAATATCTCCTAAAGTGGGACACTTGAGGTTCAGATCCCTAATATCTCCTAAAGAGGGACACTTGGGAGGTACAGATCCCTAATATCTCCTAAAGAATGACATCTGTGAGGCAAGGACCCCAACAGCTCCTAAAGGGGGACAATTCAGAGGTATGAACCCCTAATATCTCCTAAACAGGGACACTTGGGAAGTATGGATCACTAATATCTCCTAAAGAAGTACACTTGGGAGGTACGGACCCCTAATATCTCCTAAAGAGGGACTCTTGGGAGGTACGGACCCCTAATATCTCCTAAAGAGGGACTCTTGGGAGGTACGGACCCCTAATATCTCCTAAAGAGGGACACTTGGGAGGTAAGGACCCCTAATATCTCCTGAAGAGGGACACTTGGGAAGTAGACATTTGTATGTCAGGGTATGTTAAATAGCTAAAGAAGTTAAATATGGGGCAGCGTATGATGATTTTGAGAATAAAAACAGTAATAGTGACTGCTCTCCAGGTAACAGACATAGCCTTTACAGTAAATAAAACACGTGTAGGATCACACAGCATCTCCTCCGAATGTATCGAAGAAAATGTGCTATTGAACGGAATGGACATTTTTGGGAGTTTTTCTTTGATAAATACAGTGCAGATATCTTGCTCCAGAATTGTTCCATTTGCCTGTGATGAATATGATCAATATATTTACAGTGAAAAAATATAAAAGTTTAATGATAAATCATACAATACTACAGAAATGACAGAGCCACAGTGCTGTATTGGTTAAATATTTGACAGAAAGGTTAATAAATCTCTATAGCCTAATTATGGCCGGCGGCGATACAGAGGTAGAAAGCACAGGAAAACTTAGCCTCTAAGGGAGACTGTGATAGTACCCCCCACCCCTTAACGACCTCTCCCCCGCGTGTGAGGACCAGCACTAGAAGCGGCACGGGAGTGGAATTCGCGGAGAAGGGCTGGTGTATATAGATCTCTCTTAGTGACCCAGGAACGCTCATCAGGTCCATATCCTTTCCAATGGACTAGATATTGTACCTGGCCTCTGACCCTGCAAGTATCCAAAATACTTTGTACCTCATATTCCTCATGGTCCCCCAGTTGGACATGTCTGGGATGGACAGAAGCAGTAGTATTTCTGTTACAGACCAATGGTTACAGTAGCGACACATGGAAAGCATTAGAGATGTGCATATTAGCAGGGAGTTCAAGGGCATAGGTTATGGGATTAATCCTATGGAGAACCCGAAAAGGACCCACAGATTGGGGAGCCAGTCTTTTACAAAGCACCTGAAGATGGACATTGCGTGAGGACAAGATTGAAAGCAAGACAATGGCACTGAAATAGAATGTAGAGTATCAAAACATCGTTCTCTCACCACCTAAATTGGCTTGTTAATCTTGGTGCAGGTCCTGGGGGTTCCAAGCCCTGAATAGACACCAAGTAGAAGAAAAGGACCGCACTGATGCGTAGTGTAAAAACCAAATACCGCTTTATTCCAGAATATCAAAGTTAGACAGTACACATGCTATGGTAGTTCTGTGCGTTTTGCATTGCGTGAGGACAGCCATACTATCCCATCTGGAATATTGGAGACAGTAACCATCTACGGTCCGCTTGTCTCTTATAGCACAATGTGGAACTCTGCAGGGATCTCTGAACCCGTACCCACGTGGAGTGGAGAGCCCTCAAGTGCTCCTCCATAGCAGGAATATTCTGAGCCTCGAAAGACTCTGGCAGCAGCGAAGGTTGGAACCCGCAGTTAATCTGAAAGGGTGAGTTCCAAGAGGAGGAACTGACTGCACTATGTCTGGCCAGCTCTGCCCACGGTAACAGGTTCGCCCAGTTGTCATGATGGTCAGAAATGAAACAACAGGGAAACCGTTCCAGCGCTTGATTAGACCTCTCTGCGGCACCGTTAGACTGTGGATGATAAGCAGAGGAGAACGAGAGCTGGATCCCCATCTGACTGCAAAAGGCTCTCCAGAGACATGACACAAACTGGGTCCCATGATCTGAGACCACCACTTTGGGTATACCATGGAGACGAACTACCTCCTTCACAAAGTTCTCAGCCAACTCCTTGGAGGAGGGGAGTCCCTTCAGTGGCACAAAATGGACCATTTTGGAAAATCTGTCCACAATCATCAGGATGACTGTGTAACCCTCTGAGATGGGAAACTCTACCATGGGCACGCGCGCTGGGACAACAAAGTGCCTACACCGGATTACGAGGCATTCATCTGCAGGGTAAATGGTAGGGTGGGACAATATTGTGGCCTTTGCAAAGGCGGACTTCAAGTCCTTGAAGGCCTGAAAAGCTTCAGGTGCCCAGATTAACCCCTTAACGACAGATGACTTACCAGGTACGTCCCACAGAAACTGTCACTTAGTGACAGAGGACGTACCTGGTAAGTCACGGAAGTCCGCGTCTCCGTGCGGCTGCACGCCGCTTGGAGACTCAGGACTTCTTTGAAAAAAAAAAAAAAATGTTCGGCGGGCATTAACGTGACAGCCGCGTACGAACGCGGCTGTCACTAAGGGGTTAAAGGATTCACGCCCTTCTGAGTCATATCTGTGAGTGGTTTCACAACTGAGGAAAAGTTTTGTATGTCTGTAATAATTAGTGAAGCCCAGGAACCTCTGTATGGATCGTAGCCCCATGGGAAGCGGCCACTGTAAGACAGCAGACAGTTTTTGCGGATCCATGGCCAGGCCAGCGGATGAAATCACATATCCCAAGAAGGTCACCTGGAATTTGTGGAATTCACATTTCTCAAGTTTGCAGAACAACTTGTTCTCTCTTAGCAGTTGTAGAACCCGGGCTACATCTTCTCTATGTGCCTCCAAGGTGGGAGAATGAATGAGTATATCATCCAAATATACTACAACTCAACTCTGAAGTAGGTCTCTTAAAACATCATTAATGAGCTCCTGGAAAACAGCGGGGGCGTTACACAATAGGAAAGGCATTACCAAATACTCATAGTGCCCACTTCGAGTATTAAACGATGTCTTCCATTCATCGCCCTCTCTTATTCGCACCAAATTGTATGCGGTCCTCAAGTCCAGTTTCATGAAAACAGTTGAGCCTTAGATACGATCGAATAGCTCTGTGAGCAATGGAATTGGATAAGCGTTCTTTACCATCAGGCCCCTGAAATCAATACATGGTCTAAGCTCACCATCCTTTTTCTTAATGAAAAAAAAGCCTGCGACCACAGGGTAGGCAGACTTCTGGATAATGCCCCTAGCTAGAGCATCCTCCACATAGTCCTCTATGGCCTTGTTCTCCTCCACCAACAAGGGATAAACTCAGCCCCTAGGAGGTCTGGCCCCCAGTACCAGATCAACAGTACAATCATAAGGCCTGTGTGGCGGCAATGTACTGGCCTTTACCTTATTAAATACCTCTTTGTAGGACTGGTACTCAGCAGGTAACGAGGTACAGGTAGACAAAATTCTAATAGTCTGCAGGAGGGAAGATTTCGTACAATGAGAGGACCATGACAGGATGTCACAGGTCTGCCAGTCAATTCTAGGGTTGTGAGTCTACAACCAGGGAAAACACAGAATGAATGGGAGAATGCATCACCTGGAACTGCTGTGTCTCCACATGGAGTGCGCCTACCCTTAGAGACAATGGGTGAGTCCGATGAGTAATGTGTGCCGTCTGTAGGGGTCTGCCGTCAATAGCCTCAATAGCCAAAGGAGCGAAGCAAGGCAGCAAAGGAATAACATGTTTGACCGCAAAGTCTTCATCAATGAAAAACCCTGCAGCCCCTGAGCCCAGTAGTGCTGGAGCCACCACTGAAGACTCGGCCCAAGATAGTACAACTTTGAGAATAGGTTTGTCCAGAATTCTCTCTGGGGACTGTGAAATGCCACCCAGGGTCTGTCCCCAACTTGACCCTAGGTGTGCGCGTTTTCCCGGCCGTACAGGGCAAGCACGCAACACATGACCCTGATCTCCACAGTTTAAGCAAAGGCCCCTCCTCCTGTGCCAAGCCAACTCCTCCTCCGAAAGGCATGTGAAGCCTAGCTGCATAGGTTCCACCCTGACAGGGTCGGAATTAGGAGGCATGGAAGGTGAGGGAGGACAGGGTGGGCATAAGAAACTAGGTGCCAGCCGAGGCAAGGTTTTAAGGCCTTTCACGGATTCGTGTATCAATCAAGATGGTGACTGAGATCAGCTCCTCCAGATCACCAGGCAGGTCTCGGGCTGCCGACTCATCTTTAATTGCGTCACACAAGCCCTGGGAAAATGCGGCAACTAAAGCTTTATTGTTCCATCCCCTCCGCTGCCAGAGTACGGATCTCAATAGCGTAGTCTTCTACTGTACGTGCGCCCTGCTGCATTGTCATAAGTCGTTTGGCAGCGGAGTTTGCGTGCCCAGGAATATCAAAAATTCTCCGAAAGGAGGCCACAAAGTCCATGAAACTGTGGACTATGGGTTTTTCATCTCCCATAGTGGATTGGCCCAGGACAATGCCTTTCCGGATAGGAGGGAGATCAGGAATCCCACCTTACATCACTCAGTAGGGAATGTGTGTGGTACCATCTCCAAAAAATTCCTAACTGATTGAGGAATCCCCTACTCATTGTAGGTCCCCCATCATATCTTTGGGGTAGAGGAGTGGAGCCAGACAACCCTCTACTTATGCTAGCTTCAGAGGTAGTAGCCACAACCGGCGCAGGTGCTGGGGACGCCACCGGTTGAGGAGCAAAGCATTCTAGGTGAGCCATGCAATTTAACAGTGCCTGCATAGCAAAAGACAATTGGTCAATTCTCTGGTCTTGAGAATCCATCCTGGACAGGATGCTCTGAGTAGGTGGACTGCCTGTACCTTCATTAGACATGGCCCTTACGAACTGTCATGGTAATCAGGCAAAGAAGGACAGACATAAAGATAAAATATAACCACCTTTATTTATTATAACAACAATGATGGTAGAGCCCACACAGAACCCCAGACAAATGCAAATAGGACCCAAGATCCCTCCAGAGCTGCACACTGTGCTGTGCACTGCGCTACTCATGATCTAGGGAAGCAGCTCAACTGGGACAACAGAAGAATGGTCGAATATGTGTAAGTCACCACTCAGTCTGTGAACGGAGGAAACAGAGAGTGAGAGCAGACAAGAGCCAAGTGTCACGGTTTGTTTTGACTCTCAGACACAGAGTTAAGATAAAAACACAACTTTATTGAAAGTTGAAAGAAAACCCTCATGGATTTGACATTACACATATATTTCAACCAGTAACTAGTACAATGCAATGGTGAACAGTGGTACGGTGAATAATAATAGAGAGGCTCTACCGGCCTTGCCAATACCGGGTAAGGCAGCCTTAGTATAGGCACAGTATGGAACTAGGCTCTACCGGTCTTGCAAATATACCGGGCAAGGCAGCCAGGAGACTGGTACTGAGAGAGAGAGAGGGCTCTACCGGCCTTGCCAATATACCGGGCAAGGCAGCCAGGAGACTGGTACTGCGGGAGAGAAGGCTCTATCGGTCTTGCCAATATACCGGGCAAGGCAGCCAGGAGACTGGTACTGCGGGAGAGAAGGCTCTATCGGTCTTACCAATATACCGGGCAAGGCAGCCTGGAGACTGGTACTGCGGGAGAGAAGGCTCTACCGGCCCTGCCAATATACCGGGCAAGGCAGCCTTGGGTCCAGAGGCGATAAGTACTGGTGCAAGAGCGAAAGTGGCCTCAGCGACTGAGAGGTGGTGGAGCAAACCAGTCGCACGGTCTGGACTACACAGAGGCCTACCGGTGCTGTATAGGTGTCAGCGAGCAGCCGGTGAATTTAGGAGCAAACCAGTACCCGCGTACTGGAGTACACATTGACACTACCAGTGCTGTAAGGAAAGCAGCAAGCAGACGGTGATATATGGAGTGAACCAGTACCCGCGTACTGGAGTATACATTGACACTACCGGTGCTGTATGGAAATCGGCAAGCAGACGGTGATATATAGAGCGAACCAGTACCTGGGTACTGGAGTACACAATGACACTACCGGTGCTGTATGGAAATCGGCAAGCAGACGGTGATATATGGAGTGAACCAGTACCTGGGTACTGGAGTACACAATGACACTACCGGTGCTGTATGGAAATCGGCAAGCAGACGGTGATATATGGAGTGAACCAGTACCCGCGTACTGGAGTACACAATGACACTACCGGTGCTGTATGGAAATCGGCAAGCAGACGGTGATATATGGAGTGAACCAGTACCCGCGTACTAAAGTACAAATATACACTACCTGTGCTGTATGGGAGCAACAAGCAACCGATGATATATGGAGCGAACCAGTACCCGCGTACTGGAGTACACCTAGACACTACCAGTTCTGTATGAGAAGCAGCAAGCAACCGATGATAAATGGAGCTAACCAGTACCCGCGTACTAGAGTACACATTGACACTACTGGTGCTGTAAAGGAAGCAGCAAGCAACCGGGATAGATGGAGCTAACCAGTACCCGCGTACTGGAGTACAACTGACACTGCCGGTGCTGTATGGGATGCAGCAAGCAACTGGTAATAGATGGAGCGAACCAGTACCCGCGTACTGGAGTATACAATGATACTACCGGTGCTGTATGGGAAGCAGCAAGCAACCGGTAATAAATGGAGCGAACCAGTACCCGGAGAACGCTGCACATGATCCAAAAGCAGGAATAAACGGCCAGGCCGGGACAGGAAGCTGGAACAGTAACAGCGACCGGATCAGGAACGGAAGCAGGAACGTCAGCCCAAACCGGATCAGGAACGGAGGCAGGAACCACTTCAGCAGAGGAGGCTGTCAGACAGGTAAACAGACGGAATCTGGAAGGTGGTGTATGCAGCCAAGGCCCAGGGAACTCAGAAACAGGATGCAGGTGGCTACAGACATAGAGACACCACGAAAGGGCAACCAAAGGGTGCCAGGACCCAGTCTATATAGGCAATACTAGGCGGATACAAGACAGGCGGCCAATGGAGAGCCTTGACAGATAACTGACAGGAAAAGGCAGCAATCACGGGCACCGTGATACCAAGAGGCACCAAGACTACAGGTCAGGTAAGCAGGTAGTGTAGGGAGAGAGTAGGCAGCCAAAGTCACAGGACAGACAAGCCGGGGACTACACGGAGCAAGAGTAACCACACCACTAGTCAGGCAACCGGAGAGTAGGAGCCAGGGCCACTGGTCAGGCAAACCAAGGACTACAAGGAGCAAAAGTAACCAGGCCCACAGGAAAGGCAACTGGAGGCTACACTGAGCAGGTAGTAGCCAGGGCCACTGGTCAGGCAAGCCAGGGTCATACACAGAGTGAGTAGTTGAGTAGTCAGCCAGAGCCACAGGTCAGAACCAATGTGGGTAATCAGACAAGCCAGGGTCATACACAGAGCGAGTAGTCAGCCAGAGCCACAGGTCAGAACCGATGTGGGTGGTCAGACAAGCCGGGGTCATACTGTCACGGTTTGTTTTGACTCTCAGACACAGAATTAAGATAAAAACACAACTTTATTGAAAGTTTAAAGAGAACCCTCGCGGGTTTTGGCATACACATATAACAACACGTAATTTGTACAATGCAATAGTGAATAGTGGTACAGTGAATAACAGAAAGGCTCTACCGGCCTTGCCAATACCGGGTAAGGCAACCTTAAGACTGGCACAATATGGAAATAGGTTCTACCGGCCTTACCAATATACCGTGCAAGGCAGCCTGGAGGCTTGCATAACAAAAGAGGAGGCTCTACCGGCCCTGCCAATATACCGGGCAAGGCAGCCTTGAGACTGGCACAACGAGAGAGGAGGCTCTACCGGCCCTGCCAATATACCGGGCAAGGCAGCCTTGAGACTGGCACAACAAGAGAGGAGGCTCTACCGGCCCTGCCAATATACCGGGCAAGGCAGCCTTTAGACTGGCACAATGAGAGAGGAGACTCTAGCGGCCTTGCCAATATACCGGGCAAGGCAGCCTTGAGACTGGCACAACGAGAGAGGAGGCTCTACCGGCCCTGCCAATATACCGGGCAACGCAGCCTTGAGACTGGCACAACAAAAGAGGAGGCTGTACTGGGCCTGCCAATATACCGGGCAAGGCAGCCTTGAGACTGGCACAACGAGAGAGGAGGCTCTACCGGCCCTGCCAATATACCGGGCAAGGCAGCCTTTAGACTGGCACAATGAGAGAGGAGACTCTAGCGGCCTTGCCAATATACCGGGCAAGGCAGCCTTGAGACTGGCACAATGAGAGAGGAGGCTCTACCGGCCCTGCCAATATACCGGGCAACGCAGCCTTGAGACTGGCACAACGAGAGAGGAGGCTCTACCGGCCCTGCCAATATACCGGGCAAGGCAGCCTTGAGACTGGCACAACGAGAGAGGAGGCTCTACCGGCCCTGCCAATATACCGGGCAAGGCAGCCTTGAGACTGGCACAACGAGAGAGGAGGCTCTACCGGCCCTGCCAATATACCGGGCAAGGCAGCCTTTAGACTGGCACAATGAGAGAGGAGACTCTACCGGCCCTGCCAATATTCCAGGCAAGGCAGCCTCGCTAGACCCAGAGAACTGCAAGTACTGGTGCATAAGCGGAGAAGGCCTCAGCGACTAGAATATTGGTGGAGTAAACCAGTCGCCTATACTGAGCACACAGAGGCCTTGCCAGGGCTGTATAGGTGTCAACGAGCACCCGGTAATGGTGGAGCAAATCAGTACCCGCATACTGGACCAACTATGACACTGCCGGTGCTAAGAGGATATTGTGAGCAACCGGTCTATATGGAGCAAACCAGTACCCGTGTACTGGACTACACAAGACTCTACCGGTGCTGTATGGAACGCAGCAAGCAACCGGTATATACATGGAGCGAACCCGAGTACTGGATTACATAAGACTCTACCGGTGCTGTATAGAACGCAGCAAGCAACCGGTTATACATGGAGCGAACCAGTACCCGCGTACTGGATTACACAAGACTCTACCGGTGCTGTATGGAACGCAGCAAGCAACCGGTTATACATGGGGCGAACCAGTACCCGCGTACTGGATTACACAAGACTCTACCGGTGCTGTATGGAACACAGCAAGCAACCGGTTATACATGGAGTGAACCAGTACCCGCGTACTGGATTACACAAGACTCTACCGGTGCTGAATGGAACGCAGCAAGCAACCGGTATATACATGGAGCGAACCCGAGTACTGGATTACATAAGACTCTACCGGTGCTGTATGGAACGCAGCAAGCAACCGGTTATACATGGAGTGAACCAGTACCCGCGTACTGGATTACACAAGACTCTACCGGTGCTGTATGGAACACAGCAAGCAACCGGTTATACATGGAGCGAACCAGTACCCGCGTACTGGATTACACAAGACTCTACCTGTGCTGTATGGAACGCAGCAAGCAACCGGTTATACATGGAGCGAACCCGTACCCATGTACTGGATACACAAGTCACTGAATGACAAGAATGTCGCCCAAGGCGACATGAAGAAGGAGACACTGCACGCCATTCAAGAGCAGGAATACAGCCAGGTCAGGACAGGAAACAGGAACAGTAACGGCAGCCAACCGGATCAGGAACGGCAGCAGAAACAACAGCCCAAACCTGATCAGGAACGGAGGAAGGAACCAATACACTGAGGAAGCTGTCAGGCAGGTACACAGGCGATCTCAGGAGCGTAGTAGAATCAGTCACGGCCCAGGAAGCTCAGGAAACAGTGCAGGTGCTAGCGACATAGAGACACCACGAAAGCACCAAAGGGTGCCCAAGTCCAGTCTAAATAGGCAACACAGGGAGGGCTGAAGACAGGCAGCCAATGGAGAGCCCAATCAGATAACTGACAGGAAAAGGCAGCAATCACGGGCACCGTGATACATACACAGAGTGAGATTCTCAGGCAAACGCGTCACAACTGAGAGCAAGAGTAACGAGCAGGAACACCATGTAAGGGCAATGACTCCCAGGCCCAAGGAGGTTTGTAAAGGAGCAGAAGGAGGCAGGACCCAATTAGGCCACCCAGAATAGGTCCATAAACAGGCGTCCGTGCTAGTGCCTGTTACCTGATGTCAGCAATGGGGAAGTGGCCGGAGGCCATGCTGACCGGCGGCCATACAGAGGTAGGAAGCACGGGAAACTTAGCATCTAAGGGAGACTGGGATAATATAAAGCTTTCCACAGGAGTCGTTGAATAGAAACACTGTACACAGGTGTCACTGAATATAAAAGCATTACAAACGTGTCAATAAATATACACACTTTACACAGGTGTCAGTGAATATAAACACTTTACACAGGTGCCAGTGAATAGAAACACTTTACACAGGAATCTGTGAATATAAACACTTTACACTGGTACCAATGAATATAAACACTGTACACAGATGTCAGTGAATAAAAGACTACTCCATATACTGTACAGTAATATTTACAGTGTATGTGTGGTCTGTGACTACCAGTGGAACAAGGCTGGGGTATCAGACAGTGTATGTGTGGGTCTGTGACTACCAGTGGAACAAGGCTGGGGTGACAGACAGTGTATCTGTGGTCTGTGACTACCAGTGGAACAAGACTGGGGTATCAGACAGTGTATGTGTGGTCTGTGACTACCAGTGGAACAAGGCTGGGGTGTCAGACAGTGTATGTGTGGGTCTGTGACTACCAGTGGAACAAGGCTGGGGTGTCAGACAGTGTATGTGTGGTCTGTGACTACCAGTGGAACAAGTCTGGGGTGTCAGACAGTGTATGTGTGGGTCTGTGACTACCAGTGGAACAAGACTGGGGTATCAGACAGTGTATGTGTGGTCTGTGACTACCAGTGGAACAAGGCTGGGGTGTCAGACAGTGTATGTGTGGGTCTGTGACTACCAGTGGAACAAGGCTGGGGTGTCAGACAGTGTATGTGTGGTCTGTGACTACCAGTGGAATCAGTATGGGGTGTCAGACAGTGTATGTGTGGTCTGTGACTACCAGTGGAACAAGACTGGGGTGTCAGACAGTGTATGTGTGGTCTGTGACTACCAGTGGAACAAGACTGGGGTGTCAGACAGTGTATGTGTGGTCTGTGACTACCAGTGGAATCAGTATGGGGTGTCAGACAGTGTATGTGTGGTCTGTGACTACCAGTGGAACAAGGCTGGGGTGTCAGACAGTGTATGTATGGTCTGTGACTACCAGTGGAACAAGGCTTGGGTGTCAGACAGTGTATGTGTGGTCTGTGACTACCAGTGGAACAAGGCTGGGATGTTAGACAGTGTATGTGTGGGTCTGTGACTTCCAGTGGAACAAGGCTGGGGTATCAGACAGTGTATGTGTGGTCTGTGACTACCAGTGGAACAAGGCTGGGGTATCAGACAGTGTATGTGTGGGTCTGTGACTACCAGTGGAACAAGGCTGGGGTGTCAGACAGTGTATGTGTGGTCTGTTACTACCAGTGGAATAAGGCTGGGGTGTCAGACAGTGTATGTGTGGGTCTGTGACTACCAGTGGAATCAGTCTGTGGTGTCAGACAGTGTATGTGTGGTCTGTGACTACCAGTGGAACAAGGCTGGGGTATCAGACAGTGTATGTGTGGGTCTGTGACTACCAGTGGAACAAGGCTGGGGTGTCAGACAGTGTATGTGTGGGTCTGTGACTACCAGTGGAACAAGGCTGGGGTGTCAGACAGTGTATGTGTGGTCTGTTACTACCAGTGGAACAAGGCTGGGGTGTCAGACAGTGTATGTGTGGGTCTGTGACTACCAGTGGAATCAGTCTGTGGTGTCAGACAGTGTATGTGTGGTCTGTGACTACCAGTGGAACAAGACTGGGGTATCAGACAGTGTATGTGTGGGTCTGTGACTACCAGTGGAACAAGACTGGGGTGTCAGTGTATGTGTGGGTCTGTGACTACCAGTGGAACAAGACTGGGGTGTCAGACAGTGTATGTGTGGGTCTGTGACTACCAGTGGAATCAGTTTGGGGTGTCAGACAGTGTATGTGTGGTCTGTGACTACCAGTGGAACAAGACTGGGGTGTCAGACAGTGTATGTGTGGGTCTGTGACTACCAGTGGAACAAGACTGGGGTATCAGACAGTGTATGTATGGTCTGTGACTACCAGTGGAACAAGACTGGGGTGTCAGACAGTGTATGTGTGGTCTGTGACTACCAGTGGAACAAGGCTGGGGTATCAGACAGTGTATGTGTGGTCTGTGACTACCAGTGGAACAAGACTGGGGTATCAGACAGTGTATGTGTGGTCTGTGACTACCAGTGGAACAAGGCTGGGGTATCAGACAGTGTATGTGTGGGTCTGTGACTACCAGTGGAACAAGGCTGGGGTGTAAGACAGTGTATGTGTGGGTCTGTGAATACCAGTGGAACAAGGCTGGGGTGTCAGTGTATGTGTGGGTCTGTGACTACCAGTGGAACAAGACTGGGGTGTCAGACAGTGTATGTGTGGGTCTGTGACTACCAGTGGAATCAGTTTGGGGTGTCAGACAGTGTATGTGTGGTCTGTGACTACCAGTGGAACAAGACTGGGGTGTCAGACAGTGTATGTGTGGGTCTGTGACTACCAGTGGAACAAGACTGGGGTATCAGACAGTGTATGTATGGTCTGTGACTACCAGTGGAACAAGACTGGGGTGTCAGACAGTGTATGTGTGGTCTGTGACTACCAGTGGAACAAGGCTGGGGTATCAGACAGTGTATGTGTGGTCTGTGACTACCAGTGGAACAAGACTGGGGTATCAGACAGTGTATGTGTGGTCTGTGACTACCAGTGGAACAAGGCTGGGGTATCAGACAGTGTATGTGTGGGTCTGTGACTACCAGTGGAACAAGGCTGGGGTGTAAGACAGTGTATGTGTGGGTCTGTGAATACCAGTGGAACAAGGCTGGGGTGTCAGACAGTGTATGTGTGGTCTGTGACTACCAGTGGAACAAGGCTGGGGTATCAGACAGTGTATGTGTGGGTCTGTGACTACCAGTGGAACAAGGCTGGGGTGTCAGACAGTGTATGTGTGGTCTGTGACTACCAGTGGAACAAGGCTGGGGTATCAGACAGTGTATGTGTGGGTCTGTGATTACCAGTGGAACAAGGCTGGGGTGTCAGACAGTGTATGTGTGGGTCTGTGACTACTAGTAGAACAAGGCTGGGGTGTCAGACAGTGTATGTGTTGTCTGTGACTACCAGTGGAACAAGGCTGGGGTGTAAGACAGTGTATGTGTGGTCTGTGACTACCAGTGGAACAAGTCTGGGGTGTCAGACAGTGTATGTGTGGGTCTGTGACTACCAGTGGAACAAGGCTGGGGTGTCAGACAGTGTATTTGTGGGTCTGTGACTACCAGTGGAACAAGACTGGGGTATCAGACAGTGTATGTGTGGGTCTGTGACTACCAGTGGAATCAGTCTGGGGTATCAGACAGTGTATGTGTGGGTCTGTGACTACCAGTGGAACAAGGCTTGGGTGTAAGACAGTGTATGTGTGGGTCTGTGACTACCAGTGGAACAAGGCTGGGGTGTCAGACAGTGTATGTGTGGGTCTGTGACTACCAGTGGAACAAGGCTTGGGTGTAAGACAGTGTATGTGTGGGTCTGTGACTACCAGTGGAACAAGACTGGGGTATCAGACAGTGTATGTGTGGGTCTGTGACTACCAGTGGAACAAGGCTGGGGTGTCAGACAGTGTATGTGTGGGTCTGTGACTACCAGTGGAACAAGGCTGGGGTGTCAGACAGTGTATGTGTGGGTCTGTGACTACCAGTGGAACAAGGCTGGGGTGTCAGACAGTGTATGTGTGGTCTGTGACTACTAGTGGAACAAGGCTGGGGTGTCAGACAGTGTACGTGTGGTCTGTGACTACCAGTGGAACAAGGCTGGGGTATCAGACAGTGTATGTGTGGGTCTGTGACTACCAGTGGAACAAGGCTGGGGTGTCAGACAATGTATGTGTGGTCTGTGACTACCAGTGGAACAAGGCTGGGGTGTCAGACAGTGTATGTGTGGTCTGTGACTACCAGTGGAACAAGGCTGGGGTGTAAGACAGTGTATGTGTGGGTCTGTGACTACCAGTGGAACAAGACTGGGGTGTCAGACAGTGTATGTGTGGTCTGTGACTACCAGTGGAAAAAGGCTGGGGTGTCAGACAGTGTATGTGTGGGTCTGTGACTACCAGTGGAACAAGGCTGGGGTGTCAGACAGTGTATGTGTGGTCTGTGACTACCAGTGGAACAAGGCTGGGGTGTCAGACAGTGTATGTGTGGTCTGTGACTACCAGTGGAACAAGGCTGGGGTGTCAGACAGTGTATGTGTGGTCTGTGACTACCAGTGGAACAAGGCTGGGGTGTAAGACAGTGTATGTGTGGGTCTGTGACTACCAGTGGAACAAGGCTGGGGGTCAGACAGTGTATGTGTGGTTATGTGACTACCAGTGGAACAAGACTGGGTTATCAGACAGTGTATGTGTGGTCTGTTACTACCAGTGGAACAAGACTGGGGTGTCAGACAGTGTATGTGTGGGTCTGTGACTACCAGTGGAACAAGGCTGCGGTATCAGACAGTGTATGTGTGGTCTGTGACTACCAGTGGAACAAGGCTGGGGTGTCAGACAGTGTATGTGTGGTTATGTGACTACCAGTGGAGCAAGACTGGGGTATCAGACAGTGTATGTGTGGTCTGTGACTACCAGTGGAACAAGGCTGGGGTGGCAGACAGTGTATGTGAGGGTCTGTGACTACCAGTGGAACAAGACTGGGGTGTCAGACAGTGTATGTGTGGTCTGTGACTACCAGTGGAACAAGGCTGGGGTGGCAGACAGTGTATGTGAGGGTCTGTGACTACCAGTGGAACAAGGCTGGGGTGTAAGACAGTGTATGTGGTGGGGTGTGATACAGTTATTAGTTGTATCTGTGTGTAGTTTATCCGCACTGTACATATCAGTATTATTATATCTCGGTGGTGGGGGTGTGATACAGTTATTAGTTGTATGTGTGTGTAGTTAATCCGCTCTGTACATATCAGTATTATTATATCTCAGTGGTGGGGTGTGATACAGTTATTAGATGTATCTGTGTGTAGTTTATCATCTCTGTACATATCAGTATTATTATATCTCGGTGGTGGGGGTGTGATACAGTTATTAGATGTATCTGTGTGTAGTTTATCCGCTCTGTACATATCAGTATTATTATATCTCAGTGGTGTGGTGTGATACAGTTATTAGTTGTATCTGTGTGTAGTTTATCCGCTCTGTACATATCAGTATTATTATATCTCGGTGGTGGGTTGTGATATAGTTATTAGTTGTTTCTGTTGATGGGATTATCCCCTCTGTGTGTACATTATCTGTTTAGTTTCTTGGCTTGTCTATAGTAAATAATTGACTGTTTATTTAGGAGACTTGTATTGAAGTGTAACTGTTTATTTAGTTAAGCTGTAATGTAATCTGAAGTGTCTCTTCACATGATGTTCTCTCTTGATATTATGTTTGTGTATGGTTGAACCTGAGAGAGTTTTATAAGAGTCAGTTAAGATGTATGTGGAGTGTTTCGTTTAGTTGTGGTCTCCTCTTTTAGTCTGGACATGTGGCTATGAAGTGTCCACTTGAGAAATACTTCAGTTCTTGACCAGAACAGTTTATCATCATTCACATTTTGTTTGACCTCTCAACATTCACATGGCTGAAGGGGCAACTACCATGTAACTAATGCCCTACTGGCAGATCTGTTCCCCTGGTAGCAGCCTTTAGAGAGAAGGTAGACCTCCATTGTGATACCCAACAAACCGACAACGTAGCAGAACGGTGGTGTGAGGAGAGATCTCCGTTCCTGTAGAGACTGAACTTTGAGACTTTTAAGTCACAGAGCTGAGTCTCTGTCCTGTGAGAGGCAGGTTACCATAGACCCCACATGCAGGTTACTATAGACCCCCCTGTACCTGAGGGTCAATGAACACTCTAAGTGCCACATGATTCTGGGGTCCATTCGAGACGAGGGGGCAGTTTTCTGATTCCCTGAATAGCTGAATGGAGGCTGCACAGTACAGATACATTCTTCTTAATAAGTCAACTCCCATAGGTTTAGTAAAACAGGATAACTGGCCTTTAAAAGCCCTTTTAATCCATTGAAACTTTTTCTTTTCTGCCTTGTGGTTGGTACCAGAATTGGTCCCATTTCTTTCTGCATTAATCCTCTGTTCACTGACCTGTGTACAGAATTCTTGTGTGACCCGGTGACCCTAGTGACGCTGCCCTGGAACTGATAAGGCTCAGGCCTCTGCTAATTGCCCTATCAGCGGGGAAGGGAGTGACCTGCGGGGCTGGTCAGTGACAGATCCCTCCTTATAGATTCTGATCAGAGCATGTGCCACACCTGACCCCAGGGAATGGACAGTTTAGCCATGGCTTGGTTAACCCTTGTTCTTCCAGGCCAACCTATGCTTTCTTTCAAAAGGAGAAGTAAATCAATTCCAGAACAAAGTGATTACTAATTGTTTTATATTTACACCGAGACAGAACAAAGTGATTACTAATTGTTTTATATTTACACTGATTACTAATCCTATATAATAATTTGCTAGGATGTTTGTCAGAAGCCATCATGTGCAGTAGAGAGCCCGAAAGTACAGAATGCTGGGAGGTGTAGGAATTCTGGGAGCATGGAATGCTGGGAGGTGTAGGAATTCTGGGAGCACGGAATGCTGGGAGTTCTGTGCTGGGATCATTCTGTGCTGTTGGGCAGTCTCAACAGTGCATGACTGCATCGGAGGCAGGATGCAGAGCAGGACCAGCCTCTTAACCCTTTGAGTGCAAAGCAATGCGTTGTGTACCCCTCTGGCACTCAAAGGGTTAACATCACCTGGACCTTGGCCCGTGTACACGGGCTTTTACACTAGTCTATGTATAAAAGAAGACTTCTGTGTGCCTGGCAAACACACCCAGGGGCGACAGTAAGGAGGAGTTATTCAAATCTCCTCTATAGTATCTGTCCTATTGGTCCAGCCATGGGGGGTGTACACACACACACACACACACAAGACATGCAAAATGCTATATAAACAACACAATCCGCACATCGCTATAAACACAAAGATAAACGCAAAATGCTAAGAGCAAAACACTAAATGCAATATGCACGATGCTATACACACAATTCCGTACTCAAAATGCTACGCACAATATGCACTATACTATACTCCAAACTCTACACGCAATATACCAGACACTATATGTGCAACATATTGTACGCAATATGTCAAACGGAAAGCGCTATACGCCAAACACTATATACAAAACGCCACACGCAAAATGCTATACACCAAATGCTGTACACAATATGCCACACACAATATGCCACATGCTATACTCCATACGCTGTTCGCAATACAACACATGCAATTTGCCAAAAGCTACATGTTAAACCTCAAACTCTACAAGCAATACACCAAACGCTACACGCTATTCACCAGATGCAATACGCCACGCACGATTCACCAAACGCTGTATGCAATATACCAAATGCTATAAGCCAAACACTACATGCAATACCCCCAATGCTATATTTGCCAAAATACGCCATGTGCAATTCGCCAAACACTATACACCAAACTCTGTACACAATTTGCAAAAATCAATAAGCCATACACAATTTGCCAAATGCTATACACAATACACCAAATGCTATACACCATACACTATATGACAAACTCTATAGGCAATTTGCCAAATTCTATATGCCAAAAACTATACACCATTTGCCAAACTCTATACGTCATTTGCCAAATATTCTACGCCAAACGCTATAAGCAATTCAAACGGTATACACCAAACGCTATGCTCCAAATGCTATATACGTAATTAGCCAAACGCTATATAGAATTCGCAAAACGCTATACGCCACATGCAATTCTCCAGATGCTATATCCAAATGCTATACGCAATATGCCAAGCGCTATACACAACTCACAAAACTTTACACTTGCGCACACACATTCGCACTCACACTGATAGAGAGTTATGTAATGCAGTGCTTTGCAATGTGTTGCACACCTTTTTGGAGCTGAAATGTTTAAGTCATTATTAACTGCACAGGCAATGCCATGCCAATATTGCTAGAGGTTTTATATTTCAGTAACACTAAGATAGATCAAAGTGATTACTAATTGTTTTATATTTACACTGAGAGAACAAAGTGATTACTAATTGTTTTATATTTACACTGAGAGAACAAAGTGATTACTAATTGTTTTATATTTACACTGAGACAGAACAAAGTGATTACTAATTGTCTTATATTTGAACTACATTGAAACAGAAAGCCAAGAGATGTGAGAGGCTCAGAGCCTAAGGAAACAGCTGCACCTCACTGACGAGGCCCAAACAAGGCTGAAACGTACGTCTGGGGTTAGCTGGGTTTTCCGTGCAGAGGGGACTTGCCCATCATTTTGGTACTGGACCGCCCTTATGGGCGGGATTAGTCTAATATGTATGTGGAAATTTCTCCTCTGTAATGGCACTAGACAGCTAAAATGTGATGCTCTTGAGCGGTGACTAGCCGGAGAACAGGCCATTGTGCTTTTGTTCGTGCTCAGAGCCTCTCACATCATTTATTGGCTTGTTTCTATGAAAAACTTGGGGTCTCTCCCTAAGTGTAAAGGGTAATCCAGACGTGGACCCCTTGCTCTCAGTGCCTAGGGAAGCCAGCTGTACCTCACTGACGAGGCCCAAATAAGGCCGAAACGTACGTCTGGAGTTAGCTGTTTTTTCCGTGCAGAGGAGACTTGCCCCTCATTTTGGAACTGGACCCCCCTTATGGGTGGGATTAGTCTAAAATATATGTGGAAATTCCTCCTCTGTAATGGCACTAGAGAGCTAAAATGTGATGCTCTGGGAGGTGACTAGCTGCAGAATGGGCAACATTGCTTTGTTTTCATTCTCAGAGCCTCTCACATCTACATAGTAATGTAAATTAGTTTGAAAAAAGTCCATTAAGTTCAACCCTTGCCTCATAACCCAGAGTAAGGAGAATTATATAGCCTTCCTGCTAGCAAATAAGTAAAAACAGACCATCCTGATTTGCCTACTAATACAAAGTATAACCTTGTATGTTCTGTTTTGAAATAAATGTAATTAATCTTCTCTTAAATGTATCCATTGTATCTGCCATAACCACCTCCTTGGGCAATGAATCCCATAATTTAACACACCTTATTGTAAAAAACCCCTTCCTCTGCTGAAGGCTAAACCTCCTTTCCTCTAATCTCAAGGGGTGTCCCCTGGTCACCTGATCAGGTCTTGGAATAAATAGATCACCGCAGAGATCCTTGTATTGACCTCTCATATACTTGTTGTAATGGATCCTACTCCGTTACTGGAGCCCTTGTCTGGGTATCAGGCTTATCAGCCGGTGACACAAGGAACACAAGGGGCTCAAATTTTGTTCTCAGCCCAGGACAAGGGGCTCAAGTCAGCATGGAACTCCCGGAGTCCCAAGCCAGTGTTCGACCAAGCTACCGCTGGCTTGGTACAAAAATGGGAATGTAATGGATCCTACTCCATTACTGGAGCCCTTGTCTGGGCATCAGGCTTATCCGCCCATGACACAAGGATCTATGGACATTTTGTCATATGGGAAGCCCTTTTGTGTCTGGTCATACAACCCCTCAGGCCCTTATTCCAGGCGGGCGAGAACTGTAAGACATCTTGCCTTGGTTAAGAGCGTCGGCGATGCTCAGAGTGGCTACGGCCACAGAGACTGAATATACAGGGCTGTCAGGCTGGGAAATACACTCAGTTTACACATTCGACGACAACTAGTCGTAAACTCCTGTCTCGGTGCTCGAATCGTCAACCGGATTGGTTGAATCCCTGAGCAGGAGGTTTAAAGACTTAACATGGAGAAAAGTAGGCGGCTCAGGGATTGGTCGAACAACGGACTCACTGTACGAACTGATTGGCCAGGGTTGAATTGGAATATTCAAACTAGTCAAGGACGTTCTTCAGCCCCTGGCCATTGTTCCTTGAATGTGTATTCCTGCCCCTCAAGTCTGGCTCTCCATTATTTAACCCTAGTCAAGCCTTTTGTATAATAATGCAATCACGTCTGCCTTATTGTGTTGCCCTGAACCATTTGTTGCTGGTTCTTTGTCTGATGTGTTTTGATTGCATTATCCCTGTAACCCGCCCATTGTGTCATGTCTGCCCATGTATTGTCAATGTACTGAGATTGTATAAATATGCTGTGGTTACACATAATAATAAAGAGTTAGTTGTTTTACACAAAGAAGAAGAGTGCTGGTGTCTTTATGCTCCTGTGGTTTAAAGTGTCCTCTCTGATGCCCATTGGAGCCAAGTATCCTATATCGTTGACTGCCTGCTGCCAGCTATCTGCGGATCCGATTCCGAGTCGGGACTTCGGGATTTTGTATGCTGTCAGACGTGGACATGGACCCCGTTTGACATCGCTGTGTCTCCTGCAACATCCTCCAGCTGTTCTTCTACCGGAAGTAGAGGCCTCACTCTCTATATCACATGGTACCAGTCTGCGAGTTGACACTGCATCTGGAGATTCGCCGACCTTCCCTGGCTCGCCTTGTTCGATGCGGAGTCGACTACAGCGTGATTCAATGACTCCCTAAGTAGACAACAGGTCTGTCCATCCTCCGACCGGTGCATTTGATGGCGCCTATCCGGCGTCGAGAGGGAGAAACCTGGAACGACGGCTGAGGACGACCCATGTCCTTCCAGCTTCTGTTACATTTGTACATTGTGATAAGGTCTCCTCTTAGTCATCTTTTCTATAGAGTAAATAAACCAAGTTTGTCTAGTTGTTCATCATACGTCAAGACCTCCATTCCCTTAATTTTGTTTCTCTCCGCTGTACCCTCTCTAGTTCTAGTATATCCTTTTTCAGAACTGGTGCACAAAACTGCTCTGCATACTCAAGGTGAGGTCTTACCAATGATTTGTATAATGGCAAAATAATGTTATCCACTCTTGCCTCAATACCTCTTTTTGACTTTTTGTTTGAAAAACTCTTAGGGTGTCTCCGAAGAGTAAATGGGAATCCAGACATGGACCCCATACTCTCAGTGCCTAGGGAAACCAGATGCACCTCACTAATGAGATCCAAACAAGGCCGAATCGTACGTCTGGGGTTAGCTTGTTTTCCCGCACAGAGGGGACTTGCCCATCATTTTGGTACTGGACCGCCCTCCTGGTGGGATTAGTCTAATATGTATGTGGACATTTCTCCTCTGTAATGACACTAGAGAGAGAAACTGTGATGCTCTGAGCGGTGACTAGCCGGAGAACAGGTAACATTTCTTCTGGTCATTCTCAGAGCCTCTCACATCTCTTGGTTTGTTTTTGAGCTACATTGAGACAAACTGATTACTAATTGTTTTATATTTCAGCTACACTCAGCCAGAACTAAATGTTTAGTAATCTGTATAATATAAATCGCTAGGCTGCGAAGCCTCCTGTGTGCGTAACAGCACAAGCACAGTAGAGACTGGCGGAACGATATAGTCATGTGCAGTACAGACTGCCGGAATGATGCAGTCATGCACAGTAGAGGCTGCCAGCACTATGCAGTCATACGCAATAGAGACTGCCACAACAATGCAGTCATGTGCAGTAGAGACTGGCCAAACGCGCTGATCTGAAGCAGGGCGCTTTGAACAGCTCACTGCCTGTCCCTGCTCCCGGCTCCGTGGCAGCAGCTGAGGCCACTGGGTGGCACTTTAGCCTGTGTACATGGGCCTTCATACTAGTTATTTTATATTTTGGTTACACTGAGACAGAATGAAGTCATTACTAAAAGTTTTATATTCACACTGATACAGACCAACTGCTTCATAGGAACAAATACAATGTCATCGATTTAAATGGGGACTTTAACCAATTGCACTGTAGAGAGGTCTTCCCTGGGTTTAGAGTTCAAGGGGTTAAAATTCTCATGTATATCATTGGGAAGTTGGGGAAATTCATTTGCCTGTACGGTGCAGTTGGTTTGCTCCAGAATTGCTCCAATTCTTCTTAGTACATTAACCTCATTCGGTTAACTCTTACAGCAGCCTAATTGCTTCCTCTAAATAATTCAGTTTTTATTATTCAGTTATTTAAATAAAATGGGGTGTGTAAACGTCATCAAAACTATCAACAATTGCAATAGTGGAATACAGGATAGAAGGATTGATTTGGGGTAGAGATACACGGGATGGGAATATTATCCTACCTCTGTATAAATCCTTGGTTAGGCCTCATCTACAATATGGAGTATTGCTATGGGCACCAGTTCTTAAAGAAGACATTATCGAACTGGAAAAGGTGCAGAGACGTGCAACAAAACTGATAAAGGGATTGGAGGATCTGAGTTATAAAGAGAGACTAGCCAAACTGGGTTTTCTTACATTAGAGAAGAGAAGTCTAAGCATAGCGGGTAACTCTCCGGATTTGCCCCGGAGACACCCTGTTTTGACACTGAATTACAGGGTCTACAGGGCAGAGTCTGATTCTCTGGATGTGGGGAGTTTCTGATGAAACCCTGCTCACTTCTGTTCCGTCCCAGTCTGATCCTCCCATTCCTGCCCCGTTTTCCTCCTTCCCCAGTCTATTCTGCCTATTTTTTTTTTTATGTTTTACAATCCTGCCCCTACTCTAGATTAAGCCCCCCACCTCTTTTATGACACAAGTTGCATCATTTCTCTCCCCTCAGTGGTACCACAGGACTCCCCTCTGACGAGCCCAGACCAAAAGTTCCCAGGAGTGTCACTAAGGGGTGATATCATTACATATAAAAGAGGTGAGAGGGCACTGAGTAAGAACAAAATCAATGTTACCTGTTCTACAGCTGGTTACCGATCAAGAGCATCACGTTTAGCTCTCTAGTGCCATTACAGAGGAGAAATATCCATGTACTTATTAGACTAATCCCACCCAAAATGGCGGTTCAGTTCCAAATGATGGGAAAGTCTCCTCTGCACAGGAAATACCAGCTAACCCCAGACGTACATTTTGGTCTAGTTGGGCCTCATCAGTGAGGTGCAGCTGGATTCCCCATTCAC
The DNA here is from genome assembly GCA_037306005.1 of Rhinophrynus dorsalis. Lineage (NCBI taxonomy): Eukaryota > Metazoa > Chordata > Amphibia > Anura > Rhinophrynidae > Rhinophrynus > Rhinophrynus dorsalis. Next base: position 5,518,971 of record CM074720.1, on the reverse strand, counting down.
TGAGAGCAAGGGGTCCATGTCTGGGATGACCCTTCATGGTTATGGAGACCCCCTAAGAGTATTCAAAATAGACAGCAAAATGTGAGAGGCTCTGATGACGAACAGAAGCATATTGGCTTGTTATGCGCCTGTGATCGTCATTTATACATATATTCAAGGTCAGTACAAAGAACTACGGGGCACTTATTAGTCAAAGAGCTGTGAATAAAACAAGAGGCATCATTTGTGACTGGAGAAAAGTTGCATTGCAATGAAGCAAAGGCAGGAAATTGTCACAATAAGATAACATAGTAACATAGCTGATGATGCTGAAAAAAGACATGAGTCCATTAAGTCCAGCCCATGTCACATCACCCCTGTTTAGGTCACTAAAGTTACCAGTGTTAGCAGAGACCTGGCACGAGTAGAACTTGATTGACTTTCTTCCTCCTCATTGACTATGTAACTATATATATGAGCGGAAATGTTTGTTTGTACCGTGATTCCAATTAACGTGTCAATTACCTATCCAGGTGAACAGTGTATACATCAGTATTTGTGTGTGTTCAGTAACTGGTAATAAAGATAGAAGTGAGGAGCAAAGAAATGAGGACACAGTGCTTATTGTGCACCTCTGTGTAACCAACAAAATGAGGTCCTGCAAGTGTTCTTAGGTACTAATACCATAATGGTACACATGGGTGTGTCTGTCTTCCATGTGTATGTATGTAAGTGTGTGCGTATATGTACTATGTATGTGCCTGTGAGTGTGTGAATGTGTGTGTCTGTGTTTATGTGTGAATGGGGGATCTTGTGTGTGTAAATGTGTTTGTCTGTGTGTGTATGGATCAGTGGGTGATCGTGTGTGTGTGTGTGTGTATAGTATATGTGTGTGAGTACATGATACCGTGTATATGTGTGTGAATTAGTGATTTTTGTATGTGTGAAAGTGTGAATGTATATGTGTGTAGATTTGTGTCTGTGTGTGTGTTTGTGTGTAGTGATATATATATGTGAGTTGGTGTGTATAAAAATGTATGTGTGAGTGGGTGGTAGTGTGAATGTATGTGTGTGTGTGTGTGTGTTGTTTTATAGGAGTGAGTGTGTGTGGGTGATGTGTATGTGGGTGATGTGTATGTGGGTGAGGATCATATCAGTGAACTCTGGGTTTTACCTTGAGACTCAGAGTCTGGAGACAAATTGTATGGTCCTTGGGTGAAGGCCTAATCCTGGGGATGAAGAGTCCAGTGTTACTATCAGCATCAACTGCTTCTTCACTCGCTAACACGGTGCCATTTCTGTTAGACAGTCAGTAGGAGACTTACTATTAGTGTTGTGTGTGATGTAGTAGTGAGGTGTGTATCATGTTAAGGATCCCCTGAGGACTGATTGGAGCAAACCGGGACAGTATCAGCTAGGGTATGAAGGACTTAAGGGTTAATATTTCAATGATGTCAGAGTCCGATCATTTTCAAAGTTACCAGATATAGTGATGATGTATATATATATAATATGTGTGTGTGTGTGTGTGTATGTGTGTGTATGTGTTTGTATGCGTGTGTGTCTGTGTGTGTGTCATATATATCTATATATATATATATATATATATATATATATGTGTGAGTATGTGTCTGTGTGTATGTTTGTGTTTGTGTGTGTATATATATATATATATGTGCGTGTGTGTGTGTTTATGTACGTGTGTATAAATATGTGTGTGTGTGTATATATATATATGTGAGTATGTGTCTGTGTGTATGTTTGTGTTTGTGTGTGTATATATATATATATATGTGCGTGTGTGTGTGTTTATGTACGTGTGTATAAATATGTGTGTGTGTGTATATATATATATGTGAGTATGTGTCTGTGTGTATGTTTGTGTATGTATATATATATATATACGTGTGTGTGTTTATGTATGTGTGTCTATATATGTTTGTGTGTGTATATGTGTGTGTGTGTGTATTTTTGTGTATATGTGTGTAAATATATATATGTTTGTGTGTGTATGTGTGTGAAACTCTTATAACTGTGACTGTAACACTGAATCCCTTTACAGCTTTGCCTTTGGAATCAATGTGCTGTTTCCCATTGACTTCTAGAACATCTTGTCTTTTCCCAAATAAATGACTCCCATTTGCTGCCCTTTCTGTCCCTTTTCAGTATGATTTGTGTACTACGGTCCTGGCCCTGTCAGCTCTAACTAGAGTCTCAAAATTTCCACTCGCCACTAGCCTAGCGAGTAGAAATTTAGCCCTGGCGAGTAGAAATTCAGCCCTGGTGGGTATGTTATGTATTGCAGTGGTGAGTAACTTTTCAGGTCTGGCTAGTAGCAAAGGAGTTAAAATTATAAGCCCTAAACTAGAGTATATAAGTAACTAATGATCCCCAGATTTCCAGTTCTAGAGTCCTTTTCTGTCCTTGTCTATCTGACTTCTTGGCTCCTTTTGATGTTGCTGACCTTTCACTTCTCACCCGGATTCTTCTCCTTCCATCAGATAGAAAGCTGGTTCTTGCCTCTGTTCTTGGGTCTCCTATTGATCTTACTCTGGCTCATGTGACAGTAATTACTATTCTACAGTCCCCTCCACTCCTGGACTATCTTAGGTCTCTGTAACTGATGTCTCCTCTTCCCCCAATACAGATAATCACTGTCAGTACAAATGAATCCACCACTTTGAGCCTCAGACTTCATGTTCAGACTGAATCCCCAGGTGCTACAAGCTGATGTGCTGCTAGTTGTCCCAAATATGTTTTAAAGTGAATCTCTTCATGGACAGAACTTCTCATCTTTGCTTTTAAGGGAGAACTAGACCAACTAATAATAATTCCCCAACTCTCCATACTATGGGCATAAGATCCTAATGGCCCTCATGAGTTTTTTCAGTTGTCCTTAATTCAAGAGATAATATAGTCAGTCAGTTCTGGATAGGGCCACCACTGTCGGCAGTACAGGCAGTACTCCTGCGTGGGGCCCGAATAAGCAGGGAGGCCCACCTCTTGGATGTGACACTGGCCCTATCATTGGTTCCATAATTCAAATGCCCCCTTTTTATTATCTACACAAGGAGACAGGTCAGGCAGGGTCTCACTAACTACTGTAGTGTCACTGACAGGCATCCAGGAGAAGAAGAATTAGGGTGCAGGCAGTGACGTGAGCAGAGCAGCAGAAGTATGGTTTGGTGGTGCAGGTCACAGCAGCAAGCAGGAAAGTTTTAAAACCAACCTAAATAAGCAATGTGACATATCTACTACAGCAGGTGCAGATCCGGTGCATGTATGACCACAAGGTCTTACTGGGTGCTTGATATGTATGATGGCATAGGGCAAAAGAAATAATAAAAGGGAAAGAACAAAGTGCACCAGACACAAGTATTAGGCAATAAGATGTACCGTACACTTTGGTGACAGAGAGAAACAAAAGATCTTCCCAATCCCAAATCCGGTGGCCCAATGACCCACCGGTCCGTGCACTCTTGGAGGTAATTTTAACCCATCTCCAGATGAGCCAGCAAACAGTTGATTATTCAGTAACTTTCTCCACAATCAGATATCTGAAGACAAGAAAAAACTAATTTATTTGTACATATAATGATACAAAAAGCATTTATTGTTCTGCTATTATTTAACATACTGTGGATGCCAACACGCAGGCTTGGCTGGTCAGCAGAGCCCCTCCATAGGTTCTTGTCTTGGATACTCTGGATCAGGCAGAACATAGGGACAGATGGCTGCCACCCATCAGTAGACCAGCAAGGCAAGTGAAGTGAAGATGAGAATCACCTGCCAAATCCCCTCCTGGCGTCCCCTCCAGAAATAGAGCCTACATAGTATTGAGGAGAATAAAATGGAACCTCTTCATTCAGTCCAGTCCATTTTCTGACTGACAGATTTAATCTGGTGGCAGTAACTTTGGATGCCTCATTACTCCACATTCACCAGCTGTGTTTGTAGTTGCGGTTATGTGTCCTTCTTAATCTTGTTGCTTTGCCACAGCTGAGTTTGTTTCACAGGGTTGGCAAATGTGATGAGTTAAATATTGAGATCAAATGGATTTGCAGAGATTGCGAAATGTTTCTTGGTTAGTGGATTTGAGTTCTGATATAACTGTTCCCATACCCTGTTGTTGAGATTCATCAGATGTTCATCCAGCATCTCTAAATGCCTAGCTCCCTGTGAATGTCTGCTGTCCTACTGAAAAGTGGAGTGCTAGACACTATCCTTAGGGCATTGTTCTGTACTTTCTGTAGGGATGCTCAGTATCATTCCTGACAAACACTCCATGCCAGGGAGGCATATGTCAGTGTGGGTCTGATAATTGCCATGATCGCTGACTTTGCTGTGGGTAGGCATGGTCTTGGTCGTCAGCAGGAGGTACAGTGCTGCCAGTTTGGTTGATGGTTCTGTTGTGTCCTCTCAATGTGGTTTCTCCAGTTTAGCTTGCTATTTAGGGTTACCCCCAGATAAGAACTGTTGGTCTCCTACTTGATGGTCCCTCCACCTAAGCTGATGCATGGAACTCCTTCATCTTCTTTCTGGTGAAGAGTGTAGCTGTAGTCTTGGTGGTGTTGAGTCCTATTTGCCAGTGTCTGTACCATGATGACAGCTTGTTCAGAGCTGTGTGGATGTTTTAGCCACTTCCTTCTCACTGTAAGACTGTGAGATGGCTGCTGCACTGTCAGCATAAAGTGCTAGGTCAGTCTTGTGGAGATCAGTTGCAGTGCATTTGTGAAGATGTTGAACAGGAATGGTCCATGGTTTGATCCCTGTGGCACACCTGCTTGGATAGATTGTGTTGATGAGATCTCCTCACACCTGGTCTGACAGTAAGTTTGTGATCAGGTTCACTAGATAGTTTGGGAATTCCAAACTGGTCATCATTTGCAGTAGCCCTTTATGCCATACGCGATCAAAGACCTTGGCCCCATCCATGAACTCCTTTACTGAAGACACACACAGCTTTAGGGGAGACAAGGAGTTCACCTCCTGTTCCTCCACACCAAATGCCATGTCCGTCCCTGTCCTTCTAGGTTTCCTGGCATTTCTGGCCAGGCATTCTGTTTTTCCTCTGTTATCTTTCCACTCTTTATTGTATGATGGTGTTGCTGAGCCTTTATCAAGTGCCGCCACTTTGTGTTGGTGAACAATCAAAGCGTTCCTGTTATGGCCGAGTTCTGTAGAGTTCCTGTATTTCCTGTGATTTCAGGGTTTGACCCGCTTTCCGTTGACTCTGTTTACTTCATTTGATTTGGCTCTGTATCATGTACTGGTTTAACCTCGGCTTGTTACCTCTACTCCTCTTCTGCCCGCTGATTGTGTACTTCTTTGCTTGACTGCTTTGACCTGGGCTTGCTTGACTATTCTCCTGTCTCATCCCTGGTACCTTCTCTGCCTGCTTGTTCCCAACCAGGCTTGTCGACTATTCTCCCTTTGACTCCAGAGGTTCTCCTGCACCCACCTTGTCGAGTCCGACTTTGTTGACCACCTTGTTGAGTTTGACTTTGTCGACCAGCTTTTGTCGAGTTCAACTCATCTACTGTACCTCCTGTCAGGTTGGACCCTTGTGACCCCTCGAGTTTATGACTGACTGTTCTGGTTCATCCTGTTCAAGTAGTTCAACAGAGACAACTGTACTGCTGGTGTGTTATATATTCTGATTATTGTCTCAGTGGATAGCTGTCTGTGTCTAGGGTTGTCACATTGCTATCTGGCTTAGTGGCCAGCACCTTTAACACAGCATAGGCCACAGCAAGTCTTTCCTAGTGCAGCCCCCACCAGCTAGCCATGCTCCCAAGCCAGCACAATCTAGCATCTGACCCACTGAGGCCTACAAAGCAGTATATTTGCATTGTTGTCTGTTGTATTGTTTTATTCATAGTAATAGCAGTCTGTATACTCTTTATGGTGATCCCACCATGCAAAGCATAACCCAAGAAGCTTACATTGGCCGCACCTAGTCTGATCATCACAGCAACAAGCTATGGGGAGATTCACTAAGTGGTGTTAAAGAGGTGATAAAGGTACAGTCCCTGATGTTCCTGTGTTTAGGAGATCAGACTGTGTGGTGTGTATATAAGTGTATCACCCTGGTGTCCCTGTGTTTAGGAGATCAGACTGCGTGGTGTGTATGTAAGTGTATCACCCTGGTGTCCATGTGTTTAGGAGATCAGACTGTGTGGTGTGTATATAAGTGTATCACCCTGGTGTCCCTGTGTTTAGGAGATCAGACTGTGTGGTGTGTATATAAGTGTATCACCCTGGTGTCCCTGTGTTTAGGAAATCAGACTGTGTGGTGTGTATATAAGTGTATCACCCTGGTGTCCCTGTGTTTAGGAGATCAGACTGTGTGGTGTGTATATAAGTGTATCACCCTGGTGTCCCTGTGTTTAGGAGATCAGACTGTGTGGTGTGTATATAAGTGTATCACCCTGGTGTCCCTGTGTTTAGGAGATCAGACTGTGTGGTGTGTATATAAGTGTATCACCCTGGTGTCCCTGTGTTTAGGAGATCAGACTGTGTGGTGTGTATATAAGTGTATCACCCTGGTGTCCCTGTGTTTAGGAGATCAGACTGTGTAGTGTGTATATAAGTGTATCACCCTGGTGTCCCTGTGTTTAGGAGATCAGACTGTGTGGTGTGTATATAAGTGTATCACCCTGGTGTCCCTGTGTGTAGGAGATCAGACCGTGTGGTGTGTATATAAGTATATCACCCTGGTGTCCCTGTGTGTAGGAGATCAGACTGTGTGGTGTCTGTATAAGTCTATCACCCCGTTGTCCCTGTGTTTACGAGATCAGACTGTGCGGTGTGTATATAAGTGTATCACCCTGGTGTTCATGTGTTTAGGAGATCAGACTGTGTGGTGTGTATATAAGTGTATCACCCTGGTGTCCCTGTGTTTAGGAGATCAGGCTGTGTGGTGTGTATGTAAGTGTATAACCCTGGTGTTCTGTGTTTAGGAGATCAGACTGTGTGGTGTGTAGGAGATCAGACTGTGTGGTGTCTGTATAAGTCTATCACCCCGTTGTCCCTGTGTTTACGAGATCAGACTGTGCGGTGTGTATATAAGTGTATCACCCTGGTGTTCATGTGTTTAGGAGATCAGACTGTGTGGTGTGTATATAAGTGTATCACCCTGGTGTCCCTGTGTTTAGGAGATCAGGCTGTGTGGTGTGTATGTAAGTGTATAACCCTGGTGTTCTGTGTTTAAGAGATAAGACTGTGTAGTGTGTATATAAGTGTATCACACTGCTCAGCAATGCATTACTCACCACCCCTAGCACTGACTTCCTGTCTTATTCCTACATTTTCTCCTCACTCACTGACACTACTCAGCAATGCATTACCCATCTCCCTAACACTGACTACCTGTCTTATCCCTACATTACCTCGCTACTCACTGACACTGCTCAGCAATGCTTTACCCTCTTCTACTAGCACTGACTTCCTGTTTTATCCCTACATTACCTCCCTTACTCACTGACACTGCTCAGCAATGCATTACCCACCTCCCCTAGCACTGATTTCCTGTCTTATCCCTATATTATCTCCCCCACTCACTGACACTGCTCATCAATGCATTACCCACCTCCCCAGGTACTGACTTCCTGTCTTATCCCTACATTACCTCCCCACTCACTGACACTGCTCAGCACTGCATTACCCACCTCTCCTAGCACTGACTTCCTGTCTTATCCTTACATTACCTTCCCCACTCACTGACACTGCTCAGCAATGCATTGCCCACCTCCCCTAGCACTGACTTCCTGTCTTTTCCCTACATTACCTCCCCACTCACTGACACTGCTCAGCAATGCATTACCCACCTCCCCTAGCACTGACTTCCTGTCTTATCCCTACATTACCTCCCCACTCACTGACACTGCTCAGTAATGCATTACCCACCTCTCTCAGCACTGATTTCCTGTCTTATCCCAAAATTACCTTCCCACTCACTGACACTACTCAGTAATGCATTGCCCACCTCCCCTAGCACTGACTTCCTGTCTTATCCCTTCATTACCTTCCCACTCACTGACACTACTCAGTAATGCATTACCCACCTCCCCTAGGCACTGACTTCCTGTTTTATCCCTACATTTCCTCCCCACTCACTGACACTGCTCAGTAATACATTACCCACCTCCCATAGCACTGACTTCCTGTCTTATCCCTACAATACCTCCCCACTCACTGACACTACTCAGTAATGGATTGCCCACCTCCCCTAGCACTGACTTCCTGTCTTATCCCTACATTACCTCCCCACTCACTGACACTGCTCAGTAATGCATTACCCACCTCCCCTAGCACTGACTTCCTGTCTTATCCCTACATTACCTCCCCACTCACTGACACTGCTCAGCAATGCATTACCCACCTCTCTCAGCACTGATTTTCTGTCTTACCACTACATTACCTCCCCACTCATTGACACTGCTCAGTAATGCATTACCCACCTCCCCTAGCACTGACTTCCTGTCTTATCCCTACATTACCTCCCCCACTCACTGACACTGCTCAGCACTGCATTACCCACCTCCCCTAGCACTGACTTCCTGTCTTATCCCTACATTACCTCCCCACTCACTGACACTGCTCAGTAATGCATTACCCACCTCTCTTAGCACTGATTTTCTGTCTTACCACTACATTACCTCCCCACTCATTGACACTGCTCAGTAATGCATTACCCACCTCCCCTAGCACTGACTTCCTGTCTTATCCATACATTACCTCCCCCACTCACTGACACTTCTCACCAATACCTTGCCTCCCTCAGCACAGAAAGGGTTAAGTAAGTGGGGGAGCTATGTAGACATACGAGGGGAAGTGCCCGCACAGCCGTGACCATTTGAGTGCTTTGCAGTGCTTTGATTACCCCTCTGGCACTCAAGTTGTTCCTCACCATCATCTAAACAATTGAGAAATGAGTTTTCTGTGTAAAAGTGGGTAATACAGGTGAATGTGATGTCTCCTCCAGGTCACCTCTGTTGTGTTTAGGTGATGTCTCCTCCAGGTCACCTCTGTTGTGTTTAGGTGATGTCTCCTCTAGGTCACCAATGTTGTGTTTAGGTGACGGCTTCTCCAGTCCACCTCTGTTGTGTTTAGGTGAAAGCTCCTCCAGGTCACCTCTGTTGTGTTTAGGTGAAGGCTCCTCCAGGTCACCTCTGTTGTGTTTAGGTGACGTCTCCTCTAGGTCACCAATGTTGTGTTTAGGTGAAGGCTTCTCCAGTCCACCTCTGTTGTGTTTAGGTGAAGGCTCCTCCAGGTCACCTCTGTTGTGTTTAGGTGAAGGCTCCTCCAGTTCACCTCTGTTGTGTTTAGGTGACGTCTCCTCCAGTTCACCTCTGTTGTGTTTAGGTGACATCATCTCCAGTTCACCTCTGTTGTGTTTAGGTGACGTCTCCTCCAGTTCACCTCTGTTGTGTTTAGGTGACATCATCTTCAGTTCACCCTTGTTGTGTTTAGGTGACGTCTCCTCCAGTTCACCTCTGTTGTGTTTAGGTGACGGGTCCGTTGATATAAATGGGATATTTTGTCTCGAGTGGTGCAGTCCATTTTCTCCAGAAGTGCTGCTCTTATACTTTGTACATTGGAGCCATAGTGAGTTATTTTATCCGCATTTCAGTGTAAATATGTGTATTTTAGAAGAGTCCAGAGGACATTGCCTGGAAGTTTAAATAGGTCAGGAATGTGAGATGTTGATAGCACTTTTAACCCTATCGGTGCCTGCTGAATGTGGAATGCATTGTAATCCCATATGTTGCATTAAACAACCTTGAAGATGGTCTTTGGATAACGTAGGAGCTTCCCATAGGTTTGTCTCCTTGAAGTAAGAAATACTCCCAGGCTGGCCCTGAATATAGTACCTCAGTGTGTTGTGCTGAAACATGGGCAAGACCTGTGTCCACCCCACAAAGTCCTCATGCACACTGCAGACCCTGGTCTACATGCTTCCCTACACCATGAGATCCCCACCAGCTCTGGTTTCCCCATTCCTCCCCCTGGAGATCTGGGAACCAATCCAGAGTTGAGTTGTACCCTGGGAAACCAGAATCAGCCAATGCAGGGATTGCCGGTAAGACTGTGAGGTTGAAATGAACGTCCCGCTGTCAATGTCCAGCTCACAATGACAAATCCACCCGCTCCATCCCTACTGTGTTCTCCAGACAATCCCCTCAGTCCTGATGATTTCTGGAGTGACGGTTATTGTCCTGTGGTCTAGTGCATGCTTCCAGCACAATGTTACCGCTGAGTACATAATTACTACCTGGTGCCCTGACAGCTGACCTCTTAGGCTGGGCTCTGAGCCAGTCTAGGCCCAAGTCCTGTATTATTCATGGTGCTGAACCCAGAGCTGTGTTCCCGGGAACATAGGGAGGTCTGTGGTGCAAGAGACTAGACTTGTGCATGGCAAAAAAAATCGGTAAAATTCTATTTCGGACAATTTTTTTTTCCCATTCGGATGAGCCGCATTTCGGACCGGATCTGTTAATCTCGGACGAAATTTGGCAATAGCCTGAATTATTTGGCCAAATTTAAAATAAAATATACAATAAAAAATTAAAATTAAATAAATAAAAATAAATGGAACCATTTCTGGGGTCTAAATGAAGACGGTGGAACAGGGTAAGGTGGAGCTTTAGCCATATGGTACTATGACGTATGGATGTAGTCATGACCGGTGCGGGGCGGACTCAGGATGACTAGAACACTGTAGATGTAGCCAGCAGCAAACTGCAGAACACTGGAGCAGGCAGGACTCAGTAGAGATACCGCAGACGTTTTTAGAAGAGATGAAAAACAATATTGCAAGAGGAATAACCTGTGGGACAACAATGTATACTTTAATTCCCCCGTGTCCCACCAAGTCAGGGGGTGTCCTCTGCCCAACCTACCACGGTTCTAGAGCTGGGTAAGTTGGAGCGCTCAGTGTATTATGGTACTATGGATGATTGTAGATGAAGTCCTGTTTTCTGCTAATCTGCATTGAGCCTGAGAGCAGGGTAACCCAGCTTTGTCAGGTTGACTTTTAAAAAAGTAATTTGCTCCATGAGCTGGGGGGCCAATTGAGACCGCTGGATAATAAGTATATTTCCTGTAATGGAAAATACCCTCTCACTCTGGACAGTGGTTGGGGGGCAAGAAAGCAACTCCTGGGCTACCAGGGACAAAGTAGGCCACACAGCCCTTGTGTTATCCCAGAAATTCAAGGGATCTGTACTTGAGGGCAAAGAAGGTGCCGCAAAATAAGCCTTAACCTCAAACTCAGCACTTTTTCTAGTTATGGGGAGCTCTTTCTTTTGTCCGAAGTATAATCTGTCCATTGCCTCAGCATAAAAAGCAGCTGCTGCTCAACTGGAACAAGATGAAGTGCTACTGGCGCTGCTACTGATAGGTCCTGGAAGACCACCACACTCCTCCAGCTCATCTGCAGAATCTTCTCCTGCCTCTGATTGCATTCTGTTTTTTCTTTGCCTCTCACGCACCCTCGCTATCAATTGTTCCCTCCAGGCAGTGAAGGAATTTTTAAGGAGAGGTGTGTGAAGAGGGGAATGACTTCGGCCAGGCTAGCATTCTCTTTGCTTAAAATTTCCGTCAAAGCACAGAAAGGCGTAAGCACTGTCACTACCTGTTCCATCAGGGCCCAGTCAGCCCTTCCCAGTGTTCTGTTACTGCCAATGAAATGGTGACATGACATTGCGTGAATTGCCTTTTTCTGCTCCAGGATACGCTCTACCATATCTAAGGTGGAGTTCCACCTGGTCCCAACATCCTGTTTGAGGTGGTGCTCTGGGAGGTCTGCCTTTTTCTGTTCCTCCCTGAGGAGCTGGCTATCTTTGACGCCACAATGGAAGTGGCCAGCAATTTGTCGGCATGAATCCAGAAGTGCTGACAACCTTCCAGTGTTACTGCCAGGGCTCAAAATTTCAAGTCCTGAGCTACTAACCAGGCCTAAAAAGTTACTCGCCACCATTTTCCACGCCTAGTCCCACCCATATCCCTGCCTTTAACCCCACCCATATCCCCACCTTTAACCCCACTTATCTCAAGTATGGACCCCTAATAGCTCCTAAAGAGGGACACTTGGAAGGTATGGATCCCTAATATCTCCTAAAGAGGGACACTTGGGAGATACAGACCCGTAATAGCTCCTAAAGAGGGACACTTGGGAGGTACGGATCCCTAATATCTCCTAAAGAGGTACATAGGAGGTATGGAACCCCAGTATCTCCTAAAGAGGGACACAGGGGGTATAGACCCCTAATAGCTCCTAAAGAGGGGCACTTGGGAGATATGGATCCCTAATATCTCCTAAAGAGGGACACAGGAGGTAAGGACCCCTAATATCTCCTAAAGAGGGACACTTGGGAGGTATAGACCCCTAATATCTCCTAAAGATGGACACTTGGAAGGTACAGACTCCTAATATCTCCTAAAGAGGGACACCTGGGAGGTACAGACCCCTAATATATCCTAAAGAGGGACACTTGGGAGGTATGGAGCCCTAATATCTCCTAAAGAGGGACACTTGGGAGGTATGGATCCCTAATATCTCGTAAAGAGGGACACTTGGGAGGTACAGACCCCTAATATCTCCTAAAGAGGGACACTTGGGAGGTATGGAGCCCTAATATCTCCTAAAGAAGGACACTTGGGAAGTATGGATCCCTAATATCTCCTAAAGAGGGACACTTGGGAGGTACAGACCCCTAATATCTCCTAAAGAGGGACACTTGGGAGGTATGGATCACTAATATCTCCTAAAGAGGGACACTTGGGAGATAAGGCAACATAGGGAACAAATGAAAATTCTCATTGATTCTAATTGTTTTTTTAATTCCCTGAATGCTAGAGAGGGCTCCAAGGCATTTCAAAGTAATGTGTTGGTGACCTCTCTAGCATTAAAGGGGTTAAAAAGTCCCATTTAAAATAGCGAACATTTGGGTCAATTTATTTGGACCCTATGCTGCAATTTGTTTACTCCACAACTGATCATTTTCTTTGTAGATGCAGCCTTAAGCCTTTGAAAGCCAGAGGGGTATGCAAAGCAATGCGTTTTGTATCCCCCTGACACTCAACGGGTTAAAACTAGGGTTGACTAGTCACTCCCATTAAAGCAGAACAAAAGCCTCATTACAATAAATAAAGAAGAAAGTAACACACAGCTGACTTCACTGTCATCCATACTATTAGATCTTTCTTGCTGCCCTCTCACATACATTGTGTCATGCACCTGAGAGACAGAGAGCCATATACTCAGGAGAAGGTCAGCCCTGTGTATAGCATTAGAACACTTTTAGGTATTATTGTTCCTTTGACTGCTTTCCAGCCAGCCATACCTGGGAATTCTCAGGCCCAGACGTTGAGTGACAAACTCTCAAGGTAAAGGACATACTTGAAAACGAGAGAAATCTCAATGTATTCTTCCTGGTAAAACATTTTCTAAATAAATAAAAATTCTAAATAAAATAAAGGGCCCGATTCTCCGTTATAAATCCCAGATTCACTTAGTACAAGATTTCCATAGTCTGGTGGCTTCTGGGGCATCTACATTGGTGTCATTTCTATGAGAATATGAGAGGGGGAATCCCTGCTTGCCACTCTGTATTCAAAAGGGGCAGCTCTATAACCCCTGTTAACCATTTCATGAGGGCTTTTTGGCAGACTGCTTGGGATTTACAAAATGTCACTGTTGGATCCAAAAATGCCAGAAATTATAGTATATATATATATATATGTACCTTCACCCCTTCTTGGTCTCCTAAAACTCACTGCCGGTTGTCTGACTTCATAGGTTCTTTATAATTTTTTTACCCCTGCTTTACATAGTCAGTATTAATAACAGGGCAGTTCATAACCCTTTACATAGGCAGTATTAATAACAGGGCAGTTCATAACCCTTTACATAGTCAGTATTAATAACAGGGCAGTTCCTTACCCTTTACATAGTCAGTATTAATAACAGGGCAGTTCCTTACCCTTTACATAGTCAGTATTAATAACAGGGCAGTTCATAACCCTTTACATAGTCAGTATTAATAACAGGGCAGTTCATAACCCTTTACATAGGCAGTATTAATAACAGGGCAGTTCATAACCCTTTACATAGGCAGTATTAATAACAGGGCAGTTCATAACCCTTTACATAGTCAGTATTAATAACAGGGCAGTTCATAACCCTTTACATAGGCAGTATTAATAACAGGGCAGTTCATAACCCTTTACATAGTCAGTATTAATAACAGGGCAGTTCATAACCCTTTACATAGTCAGTATTAATAACAGGGCAGTTCATAACCCTTTACATAGTCAGTATTAATAACAGGGCAGTTCATAACCCTTTACATAGTCAGTATTAATAACAGGGCAGTTCATAACCCTTTACATAGTCAGTATTAATAACAGGGCAGTTCATAACCCTTTACATAGGCAGTATTAATAACAGGGCAGTTCATAACCCTTTACATAGGCAGTATTAATAACAGGGCAGTTCATAACCCTTTACATAGTCAGTATTAATAACAGGGCAGTTCATAACCCTTTACATAGTCAGTATTAATAACAGGGCAGTTCATAACCCTTTACATAGTCAGTATTAATAACAGGGCAGTTCATAACCCTTTACATAGTCAGTATTAATAACAGGGCAGTTCCTTACCCTTTACATAGTCAGTATTAATAACAGGGCAGTTCATAACCCTTTACATAGGCAGTATTAATAACAGGGCAGTTCATAACCCTTTACATAGGCAGTATTAATAACAGGGCAGTTCATAACCCTTTACATAGTCAGTATTAATAACAGGGCAGTTCATAACCCTTTACATAGTCAGTATTAATAACAGGGCAGTTCCTTACCCTTTACATAGTCAGTATTAATAACAGGGCAGTTCATAACCCTTTACATAGTCAGTATTAATAACAGGGCAGTTCATAACCCTTTACATAGTCAGTATTAATAACAGGGCAGTTCATAACCCTTTACATAGGCAGTATTAATAACAGGGCAGTTCCTTACCCTTTACATAGTCAGTATTAATAACAGGGCAGTTCCTTACCCTTTACATAGGCAGTATTAATAACAGGGCAGTTCATAACCCTTTACATAGGCAGTATTAATAACAGGGCAGTTCATAACCCTTTACATAGTCAGTATTAATAACAGGGCAGTTCATAACCCTTTACATAGTCAGTATTAATAACAGGGCAGTTCCTTACCCTTTACATAGTCAGTATTAATAACAGGGCAGTTCATAACCCTTTACATAGTCAGTATTAATAACAGGGCAGTTCATAACCCTTTACATAGTCAGTATTAATAACAGGGCAGTTCATAACCCTTTACATAGTCAGTATTAATAACAGGGCAGTTCATAACCCTTTACATAGTCAGTATTAATAACAGGGCAGTTCATAACCCTTTACATAGTCAGTATTAATAACAGGGCAGTTCCTTACCCTTTACATAGTCAGTATTAATAACAGGGCAGTTCCTTACCCTTTACATAGGCAGTATTAATAACAGGGCAGTTCATAACCCTTTACATAGTCAGTATTAATAACAGGGCAGTTCATAACCCTTTACATAGTCAGTATTAATAACAGGGCAGTTCCTTACCCTTTACATAGTCAGTATTAATAACAGGGCAGTTCCTTACCCTTTACATAGGCAGTATTAATAACAGGGCAGTTCCTTACCCTTTACATAGTCAGTATTAATAACAGGGCAGTTCATAACCCTTTACATAGGCAGTATTAATAACAGGGCAGTTCATAACCCTTTACATAGTCAGTATTAATAACAGGGCAGTTCATAACCCTTTACATAGTCAGTATTAATAACAGGGCAGTTCATAACCCTTTACATAGTCAGTATTAATAACAGGGCAGTTCATAACCCTTTACATAGTCAGTATTAATAACAGGGCAGTTCATAACCCTTTACATAGTCAGTATTAATAACAGGGCAGTTCATAACCCTTTACATAGTCAGTATTAATAACAGGGCAGTTCCTTACCCTTTACATAGTCAGTATTAATAACAGGGCAGTTCCTTACCCTTTACATAGGCAGTATTAATAACAGGGCAGTTCATAACCCTTTAACATTTTAACCCCTTAGGGACCCTTGACGTACCAGGACCGTCAAGGGTAAATTTGCTCGAAAGACCCTTGACGGTCCTGGTACGTCACGTACTTTTTACTTACAGCGCTCTACCGGGAGCGCTGTAAGTAAAAATAGGGCCTGAAATAGACCGCTCCAAGATCGGAGCGATCTGTTTCAAGCCCCAGAGTGACGCGCCGATACACGTGACAGGTCACGTGTACCGGCTTGTCAAAGTGCCCCTATGCGGACGTTATGGGACAGAAATGTCCCATAACCTCCGGTCCTTAAGGGGTTAAAAGGAGGAACACACAGAATATAGGGTTAAAATGTAAATATTTACTGTCTTATGATGTGTAATTCAGAAGCAAATGCACCAAAGAAGACAAGCAGCACAGTTGTTTTAAACTGGGAACTGTAACTCGCTGACTCTTACAGTTCTCTGACGCATTAGCATTCAGTGGGTATGGGTTAACTCTTTGTGTGCCAGAGGGATACCCCCTGGCACTTGAAGGGTTAAAGGCACAATTTCAAGAAGTGGGATTGTATATTTGTATGGTGCAGCTGCTTGCCCCTGACATACTCCACTTTTGCAGTCTCTGGTTCTGTCCATTTTGCATGTTACTGTGTATAGTTAGAGGAGCGATGTCACTTCTCCCCTTCTTAGCTACCCTTCCCCGCACCATCAACACCCCATAGAACAATTAAAAAAAATCGATGAGTAATGAGTACCTCGTCCGAATCTTGCTGAGCATGAGCGCTCCTCCAGCTCTCTCCCCTTGTCCCATCCGCTCCGCTCGTGGAGAGAAAAAAAAAAAAAAAAAGTTAACCCTTTCAGTGCCTTGTCCCATCTGCTCCCTCAGCATAATGCTTCATAAGCCTGATATAATAACTGAAAGTACCCGCTGTCTAGTTGGTACTCAGAGATCCATGAGATTCCCACATATCCCTGTAAATCACTTAACCTCGGAGCTTTTCCCCGTCTCTCTCTCTTTCCCCCCAGCTCCACGCAGAGAAGGGGGAGAGAGAGACGGGGAAAAGCTTCGAGGTTAAGTGATTTACAGGGATATGTGGGGATCTTATGGATCTCTGAGTATCAACTAGACAGCGGGTACTTTCAGTTATTTTATTAGGCTTATGAAGCATTATGCCGGGGCAGCAGACGGGACAAGGCACTGAAAGGCTTAACGTGTTTTTTTTTTCTCTTGACGAGCGGAGCGGATGGGACAAGGGGAGAGAGAGCTGGAGGAGCGCTCATGCTCAGCAAGATTCGGACGAGGTACTCATTACTCATCGATTTTTTTTTTTTTTTAATTGTTCTATGACATATGTGGCAAAGTGACATGTTCTAGATAAAGGCCAAGGCACACAGCACATGTCAAGCTGGCCTCCATCTCACCTATCCAGCAACTATGTGCTGCAATTACAATGAGGATGGGTGGCAGATTAAATTGCTGGCTTCAATTTCCACTTGCCCTCATTCAATTTCTCCTCGCCAAATGCGAGGTGGAGAGTGGAAATTTTGAGCCCTGGTTACTGCCATCCTCAAGAGCAGCCTTAACTGCCAGATGTAGAACATGTGCTGAGCAGCGCACACCCACAAATCTGCCATCCCGGAGACCCTTTATCTTGTTAGCTGCACCATCAGTAACCACAAACCCCATTTGTGCCTGTGTGCCTGCCTGCTCCCCTAGCCACTGTGCCACCATGTTCTGCAGTGCTTTGCGAATGTTATCTGAGATGTGTTGCTGATCCATTAACTCAGCATGGAGGAGGAAAGAGTGGTGCCCCTGCTTGGCTACTGCACCTAAACTTGTTGTTGGTATTGGTGATGTGTCTTGCAACACATTGGGCTGCCACCAATGCGCCATCATTGACAGGAAGTCATGCTGGCCACTCAGAGCATTCCAAAAGTCAGTGGTAAAGTACCCTGACTGGCCACCAGCCTTTCCTAGCAGGTCCTTCAAAAGCCCAATGCATGACTGGTACAGTGAGGGCGCTATAGTTTGACTAAATGTGGTGCGGGATGGAATTTTATATCAGGGTGTGACAGAATCCATAAGTTGCTGGAAGGGCTCCCCATCCACCAAATTAAAAGTAGCACCCCCAATGGCTATGAGCTGTGCAATGAAGTGTGTAATTTTTCGGGACTGCTGTCTGCACATACCTTTGGAATGAAACCCACCAAAATCATCCAGTGTGGCCTGTGACTGTCTGCTGCTTTTACTAGGACCAGATGTGGCATGATCCCCTGCCCTTTCTCCTGCCTACTGGTGGTGAGTGTGACACTGGTATATGCAGTAGTGCCACTTTCTGCACTTATCAACACTGACTTGTGGTAGTTGTTCAGGTGTTGGTTCATCCCGGAGGTGGTTAGATGACCCAACACCCTCCCAGGGCTGACTTCCCTGCCACACAACTTACATTTCGCTAGCCGGCCATCGCCAAATGTCACAAAATGCTCCCACACTTTGGAGTGATGGATGACTCTGCCAGTTGAAATGGAAGTGACACTTTCTTGAGCTTCACATGCTGGAACAACCTCGCTATGCTTTTTGGTTCTACGTACCTTTACAGAGTACTAGTAGACCTCAAGTTGGCAGCAGGGATGTTGGGACTGGGATTGGAAGAGGATAGTGGAGTAATAGTGGTGGCGGAGACACTAGCAGCTACTATCTGCCTGGGAGACTCAATTGGATCTGGAGAGGCAGGTGGTGAGTTTTCAATAGAAGACAGACTTGTAGCTGGAGAACCAGGAGGAGTACTATGGGCAGCAGGGGAAAAATCAAGCTCAGGGGAAAAATCAAGGTCAGTGGAAAAATCAAGCTAAGGGGAAAATCAAGCTCAGGAGGCCTTGGTCCCTCATATTATTCTTCTACCTCTTGTAGGTTTGGACAGGAAAAAAACTCATCAGCAGCAGATTTTGAAGAGACCTGCTGAATTCCCTCTTCTGTCTGGTGGCTACCGGGAAATGGTAAACTATCTCTCTCAATGACATTTTTTGGATAAGATATGCTCTCAATGGCAGTGACAGTGGTGGCAGGAGAAATTTTCTCCAAATACTGCAATAATTTCCGTTTGGGATTATAAAAATCCCGCGTTGATACTGCCTGCAGTTTCCGACCAGTAGTGTTACACACGCTAGGTGTACCCAGGTTTATAGAACTGGCTGTAGCGGAGGTGGAGATGGAACTGGCAGTGGCAATAGTCATTGTGCAGTTGGTTCTGGGGGATCATCACGAAACAGCTGACAAGAAACAGATGCTGGCTGCTTCGTGGTCTCAGAGGAGGACCTGGACCTCTCTACCCTGCTAGTAGTGGTAGAGCGCCCTGCAGTTCCCTTCTTATTTCTAGTTTTTAGTTTGGAGTGCTGCTGAGTCTGGATATGACATTGACTACTAGTACTAGTACTACAGACAGTCCTCTTCTTTAGCCGCCTGCTGCTGCTAGCTCTGCTTGAAAGCAACATCACTGTGGTGGTGTTGGTGGTTGCTGGGTCACTGACGAGGAATATCAGGTTGTTCACAAGGACTCAAATCCATTACAGATAGGTAGGTAATGTACTATAATAATTAAACCATTTTAAAACTTGGCCACACGACAACTGTCAGACTGCCTGTGTCACTTTGAAAATTATTATTAACACAAATTCCTAATACTTTTATTTTCAACAGGAAAAAAAACGACTTGCAGTGGCAATAAGGCAGTAGGGCTGACTGCCTGGCCACATGACAACTGTTGGCTGTGTCACTCCAAAAAAAAATTACAGTTCCTGACAGTGGCAATAAGGCACTAGACTGGCATTAGACTGGCACTAGACTGGCACTAGACTGGCTAATAAGGCACTAGACTGGCACTAGACTGGCTAATAAGGCACTAGACTGGCTAATAAATCGCTTTTCTGGACACTCTCTCTCTGCTTCTTCTCTCTCTGAGCTCCAACAACAGACTAACAGGAAATGCAGGCTGTATGGGTATCTGTGTCATTAGTCCAACCCCCATCCAACCCCCATCATGAAATGAAGAAGCTAATTGGACTAGAGAGGGAGGGAAAGTAGCGCGCGCGGGAAGCCGTCGTCCGAATTTCCGAAATTTGCAATGACATTTTGGACGGGGCTGTTTGGATTAGTTTTTTTTTTTTTTTACAAACGGCCATTGCCTTTCGGCCGGCCCGAATGATGCTGAATGACCCTTATTTGTCCGAATTCCAAATTTGACCTAACCGATTCTCAGAAGTCTACAGGAGAGCTGTGTAGTGCATGGGACGCAGCCGTGTAAGGGAAACAAATATAACTACGCAGAGTGCTGAGATTATACCAGGTAGTCTCTGACTCTCCCCATTGTATACACCGGGGCCGTCAGTGACTCCCTGACTCTCAACATTGTATACACCAGGGGGCGTCAGTAACTCCTCAACTAATCCCATTGTGTGCACCAGGGACATCAGTAACTCCTGACTTCTCCCTGCTGTGTACACCAGTGACATCAGTACCTCCCTGACTCTCCCCATTGTATGTACCAGGGACATCAGTAACTCCCTGACTCTCCCCATTGTATACACCAGGGACACCAGTAACTCCCTTACTCTCCCCATTGTATACACCAGGGACATCAGTAACTCCCTGACTCTCCCCACTGTTTACACCAGGGACATCAGTAACTCCCTGACTCTCCCCACTGTTTACACCAGGGACATCAGTAACTCCCTGACCTCTCCCCATTGTATACACCAGGGACATCAGTAACTCCCTGACACTCCCCATTGTATACACCAGGGACATCAGTAACTCCCTGACCTCTCCCCATTGTATACACCAGGGACATCAGTAACTCCCTGACCTCTCCCCATTGTATACACCAGGGACATCAGTAACTCCCTGACTCTCCCCATTGTATACACCAGGGACATCAGTAACTCCCTGACCTCTCCCCATTGTATACACCAGGGACATCAGTAACTCCCTGACTCTCCCCATTGTATACACCAGGGACATCAGTAACTCCCTGACTCTCCCCATTGTATACACCAGGGACATCAGTAACTCCCTGACCTCTCCCCATTCTGTACACCAGGGACATCAGTAACTCCCTGACTCTCCCCATTGTATACACCAGGGACATCAGTAACTCCCTGACCTCTCCCCATTGTATACACCAGGGACATCAGTAACTCCCTGACTCTCCCCATTGTATACACCAGGGACATCAGTAACTCCCTGACCTCTCCCCATTGTATACACCAGGGACATCAGTAACTCCCTGACCTCTCCCCATTGTATACACCAGGGACATCAGTAACTCCCTGACCTCTCCCCATTCTGTACACCAGGGACATCAGTAACTCCCTGACTCTCCCCATTGTATACACCAGGGACATCAGTAACTCCCTGACCTCTCCCCATTGTATACACCAGGGACATCAGTAACTCCCTGACTCTCCCCATTGTATACACCAGGGACATCAGTAACTCCCTGACCTCTCCCCATTGTATACACCAGGGACATCAGTAACTCCCTGACCTCTCCCCATTGTATACACCAGGGACATCAGTAACTCCCTGACCTCTCCCCATTGTATACACCAGGGACATCAGTAACTCCCTGACTCTCCCCATTGTATACACCAGGGACATCAGTAACTCCCTGACTCTCCCCACTGTTTACACCAGGGACATCAGTAACTCCCTGACTCTCCCCACTGTTTACACCAGGGACATCAGTAACTCCCTGACTCTCCCCATTGTATACACCAGGGACATCAGTAACTCCCTGACTCTCCCCATTGTATACACCAGGGACATCAGTAACTCCCTGACCTCTCCCCATTGTATACACCAGGGACATCAGTAACTCCCTGACCTCTCCCCATTGTATACACCAGGGACATCAGTAACTCCCTGACACTCCCCATTGTATACACCAGGGACATCAGTAACTCCCTGACCTCTCCCCATTGTATACACCAGGGACATCAGTAACTCCCTGACCTCTCCATTGTATACACCAGGGACATCAGTAACTCCCTGACACTCCCCATTGTATACACCAGGGACATCAGTAACTCCCTGACCTCTCCCCATTGTATACACCAGGGACATCAGTAACTCCCTGACTCTCCATTGTATACACCAGGGACATCAGTAACTCCCTGACCTCTCCCCATTGTATAC
Source organism: Rhinophrynus dorsalis (assembly GCA_037306005.1). Classification (NCBI taxonomy): domain Eukaryota; kingdom Metazoa; phylum Chordata; class Amphibia; order Anura; family Rhinophrynidae; genus Rhinophrynus; species Rhinophrynus dorsalis. The sequence continues at coordinate 5,496,709 of CM074720.1, read as the reverse complement.
ACCAGGGACATCAGTAACTCCCTGACCTCTCCCCATTGTATACACCAGGGACATCAGTAACTCCCTGACCTCTCCCCATTGTATATACCAGGGACATCAGTAACTCCCTGACCTCTCCCCATTGTATACACCAGGGACATCAGTAACTCCCTGACCTCTCCCCATTGTATACACCAGGGACATCAGTAACTCCCTGACTCTCCCCATTGTATACACCAGGGACATCAGTAACTCCCTGACCTCTCCCCATTGTATACACCAGGGACATCAGTAACTCCCTGACCTCTCCCCATTGTATACACCAGGGACATCAGTAACTCCCTGACCTCTCCCCATTGTATACACCAGGGACATCAGTAACTCCCTGACCTCTCCCCATTGTATACACCAGGGACATCAGTAACTCCCTGACACTCCCCATTGTATACACCAGGGACATCAGTAACTCCCTGACCTCTCCCCATTGTATACATCAGGGACATCAGTAACTCCCTGACCTCTCCCCATTGTATACACCAGGGACATCAGTAACTCCCTGACACTCCCCATTGTATACACCAGGGACATCAGTAACTCCCTGACACTCCCCATTGTATACACCAGGGACATCAGTAACTCCCTGACCTCTCCCCATTGTATACACCAGGGACATCAGTAACTCCCTGACCTCTCCCCATTGTATACACCAGGGACATCAGTAACTCCCTGACACTCCCCATTGTATACACCAGGGACATCAGTAACTCCCTGACTCTCCCCATTGTATACACCAGGGACATCAGTAACTCCCTGACTCTCCCCATTGTATACACCAGGGACATCAGTAACTCCCTGACCTCTCCCCATTGTATACACCAGGGACATCAGTAACTCCCTGACCTCTCCCCATTGTATACATCAGGGACATCAGTAACTCCCTGACACTCCCCATTGTATACACCAGGGACATCAGTAACTCCCTGACCTCTCCCCATTGTATACACCAGGGACATCAGTAACTCCCTGACCTCTCCCCATTGTATACACCAGGGACATCAGTAACTCCATAACCTCTCCCCATTGTATACACCAGGGACATCACTAACTCCCTGACCTCTCCCCATTGTATACACCAGGGACATCAGTAACTCTCTGACCTCTCCCCATTGTATACACCAGGGACATCAGTAACTCCCTGACCTCTCCCCATTGTATACACCAGGGACATCAGTAACTCCCTGACTCTCCCCATTGTATATACCAGGGACATCAGTAACTCCCTGACAATCCCCTTTGTATACACCAGGGACATCAGTAACTCCCTGACTCTCCCCATTGTATACACCAGGGACATCAGTAACTCCCTGACTCTCCCCATTGTATACACCAGGGACATCAGTAACTCCCTGACCTCTCCCCATTGTATACACCAGGGACATCAGTAACTCCCTGACCTCTCCCCATTGTATACACCAGGGACATCAGTAACTCCCTGACCTCTCCCCATTGTATACACCAGGGACATCAGTAACTCCCTGACACTCCCCATTGTATACACCAGGGACATCAGTAACTCCCTGACCTCTCCCCATTGTATACACCAGGGACATCAGTAACTCCCTGACTCTCCCCATTGTATACACCAGGGACATCAGTAACTCCCTGACTCTCCCCACTGTTTACACCAGGGACATCAGTAACTCCCTGACCTCTCCCCATTGTATACACCAGGGACATCAGTAACTCCCTGACTCTCCCCATTGTATACACCAGGGACATCAGTAACTCCCTGACCTCTCCCCATTGTATACACCAGGGACATCAGTAACTCCCTGACACTCCCCATTGTATACACCAGGGACATCAGTAACTCCCTGACCTCTCCCCATTGTATACACCAGGGACATCAGTAACTCCCTGACTCTCCCCATTGTATACACCAGGGACATCAGTAACTCCCTGACTCTCCCCACTGTTTACACCAGGGACATCAGTAACTCCCTGACTCTCCCCATTGTATACACCAGGGACATCAGTAACTCCCTGACTCTCCCCATTGTATACACCAGGGACATCAGTAACTCCCTGACCTCTCCCCATTGTATACACCAGGGACATCAGTAACTCCCTGACCTCTCCCCATTGTATACATCAGGGCCATCAGTAACTCCCTGACCTCTCCCCATTGTATACACCAGGGACATCAGTAACTCCCTGACACTCCCCATTGTATACATCAGGGACATCAGTAACTCCCTGACCTCTCCCCATTGTATACACCAGGGACATCAGTAACTCCCTGACACTCCCCATTGTATACACCAGGGACATCAGTAACTCCCTGACCTCTCCCCATTGTATACACCAGGGACATCAGTAACTCCCTGACCTCTCCCCATTGTATACACCAGGGACATCAGTAACTCCCTGACCTCTCCCCATTGTATACACCAGGGACATCAGTAACTCCCTGACCTCTCCCCATTGTATACACCAGGGACATCAGTAACTCCCTGACCTCTCCCCATTGTATACACCAGGGACATCAGTAACTCCCTGACACTCCCCATTGTATACACCAGGGACATCAGTAACTCCCTGACCTCTCCCCATTGTATACATCAGGGACATCAGTAACTCCCTGACCTCTCCCCATTGTATACACCAGGGACATCAGTAACTCCCTGACACTCCCCATTGTATACACCAGGGACATCAGTAACTCCCTGACCTCTCCCCATTGTATACATCAGGGACATCAGTAACTCCCTGACCTCTCCCCATTGTATACACCAGGGACATCAGTAACTCCCTGACACTCCCCATTGTATACACCAGGGACATCAGTAACTCCCTGACACTCCCCATTGTATACACCAGGGACATCAGTAACTCCCTGACCTCTCCCCATTGTATACACCAGTGACATCAGTACCTCCCTGACTCTCCCCATTGTATGTACCAGGGACATCAGTAACTCCCTGACTCTCCCCATTGTATACACCAGGGACACCAGTAACTCCCTTACTCTCCCCATTGTATACACCAGGGACATCAGTAACTCCCTGACTCTCCCCACTGTTTACACCAGGGACATCAGTAACTCCCTGACTCTCCCCACTGTTTACACCAGGGACATCAGTAACTCCCTGACCTCTCCCCATTGTATACACCAGGGACATCAGTAACTCCCTGACACTCCCCATTGTATACACCAGGGACATCAGTAACTCCCTGACCTCTCCCCATTGTATACACCAGGGACATCAGTAACTCCCTGACCTCTCCCCATTGTATACACCAGGGACATCAGTAACTCCCTGACTCTCCCCATTGTATACACCAGGGACATCAGTAACTCCCTGACCTCTCCCCATTGTATACACCAGGGACATCAGTAACTCCCTGACTCTCCCCATTGTATACACCAGGGACATCAGTAACTCCCTGACTCTCCCCATTGTATACACCAGGGACATCAGTAACTCCCTGACCTCTCCCCATTCTGTACACCAGGGACATCAGTAACTCCCTGACTCTCCCCATTGTATACACCAGGGACATCAGTAACTCCCTGACCTCTCCCCATTGTATACACCAGGGACATCAGTAACTCCCTGACTCTCCCCATTGTATACACCAGGGACATCAGTAACTCCCTGACCTCTCCCCATTGTATACACCAGGGACATCAGTAACTCCCTGACCTCTCCCCATTGTATACACCAGGGACATCAGTAACTCCCTGACCTCTCCCCATTCTGTACACCAGGGACATCAGTAACTCCCTGACTCTCCCCATTGTATACACCAGGGACATCAGTAACTCCCTGACCTCTCCCCATTGTATACACCAGGGACATCAGTAACTCCCTGACTCTCCCCATTGTATACACCAGGGACATCAGTAACTCCCTGACCTCTCCCCATTGTATACACCAGGGACATCAGTAACTCCCTGACCTCTCCCCATTGTATACACCAGGGACATCAGTAACTCCCTGACCTCTCCCCATTGTATACACCAGGGACATCAGTAACTCCCTGACTCTCCCCATTGTATACACCAGGGACATCAGTAACTCCCTGACTCTCCCCACTGTTTACACCAGGGACATCAGTAACTCCCTGACTCTCCCCACTGTTTACACCAGGGACATCAGTAACTCCCTGACTCTCCCCATTGTATACACCAGGGACATCAGTAACTCCCTGACTCTCCCCATTGTATACACCAGGGACATCAGTAACTCCCTGACCTCTCCCCATTGTATACACCAGGGACATCAGTAACTCCCTGACCTCTCCCCATTGTATACACCAGGGACATCAGTAACTCCCTGACACTCCCCATTGTATACACCAGGGACATCAGTAACTCCCTGACCTCTCCCCATTGTATACACCAGGGACATCAGTAACTCCCTGACCTCTCCATTGTATACACCAGGGACATCAGTAACTCCCTGACACTCCCCATTGTATACACCAGGGACATCAGTAACTCCCTGACCTCTCCCCATTGTATACACCAGGGACATCAGTAACTCCCTGACTCTCCATTGTATACACCAGGGACATCAGTAACTCCCTGACCTCTCCCCATTGTATACACCAGGGACATCAGTAACTCCCTGACCTCTCCCCATTGTATACACCAGGGACATCAGTAACTCCCTGACCTCTCCCCATTGTATATACCAGGGACATCAGTAACTCCCTGACCTCTCCCCATTGTATACACCAGGGACATCAGTAACTCCCTGACCTCTCCCCATTGTATACACCAGGGACATCAGTAACTCCCTGACTCTCCCCATTGTATACACCAGGGACATCAGTAACTCCCTGACCTCTCCCCATTGTATACACCAGGGACATCAGTAACTCCCTGACCTCTCCCCATTGTATACACCAGGGACATCAGTAACTCCCTGACCTCTCCCCATTGTATACACCAGGGACATCAGTAACTCCCTGACCTCTCCCCATTGTATACACCAGGGACATCAGTAACTCCCTGACACTCCCCATTGTATACACCAGGGACATCAGTAACTCCCTGACCTCTCCCCATTGTATACATCAGGGACATCAGTAACTCCCTGACCTCTCCCCATTGTATACACCAGGGACATCAGTAACTCCCTGACACTCCCCATTGTATACACCAGGGACATCAGTAACTCCCTGACACTCCCCATTGTATACACCAGGGACATCAGTAACTCCCTGACCTCTCCCCATTGTATACACCAGGGACATCAGTAACTCCCTGACCTCTCCCCATTGTATACACCAGGGACATCAGTAACTCCCTGACACTCCCCATTGTATACACCAGGGACATCAGTAACTCCCTGACTCTCCCCATTGTATACACCAGGGACATCAGTAACTCCCTGACTCTCCCCATTGTATACACCAGGGACATCAGTAACTCCCTGACCTCTCCCCATTGTATACACCAGGGACATCAGTAACTCCCTGACCTCTCCCCATTGTATACATCAGGGACATCAGTAACTCCCTGACACTCCCCATTGTATACACCAGGGACATCAGTAACTCCCTGACCTCTCCCCATTGTATACACCAGGGACATCAGTAACTCCCTGACCTCTCCCCATTGTATACACCAGGGACATCAGTAACTCCCTAACCTCTCCCCATTGTATACACCAGGGACATCACTAACTCCCTGACCTCTCCCCATTGTATACACCAGGGACATCAGTAACTCTCTGACCTCTCCCCATTGTATACACCAGGGACATCAGTAACTCCCTGACCTCTCCCCATTGTATACACCAGGGACATCAGTAACTCCCTGACTCTCCCCATTGTATATACCAGGGACATCAGTAACTCCCTGACAATCCCCTTTGTATACACCAGGGACATCAGTAACTCCCTGACTCTCCCCATTGTATACACCAGGGACATCAGTAACTCCCTGACTCTCCCCATTGTATACACCAGGGACATCAGTAACTCCCTGACCTCTCCCCATTGTATACACCAGGGACATCAGTAACTCCCTGACCTCTCCCCATTGTATACACCAGGGACATCAGTAACTCCCTGACCTCTCCCCATTGTATACACCAGGGACATCAGTAACTCCCTGACACTCCCCATTGTATACACCAGGGACATCAGTAACTCCCTGACCTCTCCCCATTGTATACACCAGGGACATCAGTAACTCCCTGACTCTCCCCATTGTATACACCAGGGACATCAGTAACTCCCTGACTCTCCCCACTGTTTACACCAGGGACATCAGTAACTCCCTGACCTCTCCCCATTGTATACACCAGGGACATCAGTAACTCCCTGACTCTCCCCATTGTATACACCAGGGACATCAGTAACTCCCTGACCTCTCCCCATTGTATACATCAGGGACATCAGTAACTCCCTGACCTCTCCCATTGTATACACCAGGGACATCAAGTAACTCCCTGACTCTCCCCATTGTATACACCAGGGACATCAGTAACTCCCTGACTCTCCCCACTGTTTACACCAGGGACATCAGTAACTCCCTGACTCTCCCCATTGTATACACCAGGGACATCAGTAACTCCCTGACTCTCCCCATTGTATACACCAGGGACATCAGTAACTCCCTGACCTCTCCCCATTGTATACACCAGGGACATCAGTAACTCCCTGACCTCTCCCCATTGTATACATCAGGGCCATCAGTAACTCCCTGACCTCTCCCCATTGTATACACCAGGGACATCAGTAACTCCCTGACACTCCCCATTGTATACATCAGGGACATCAGTAACTCCCTGACCTCTCCCCATTGTATACACCAGGGACATCAGTAACTCCCTGACACTCCCCATTGTATACACCAGGGACATCAGTAACTCCCTGACCTCTCCCCATTGTATACACCAGGGACATCAGTAACTCCCTGACCTCTCCCCATTGTATACACCAGGGACATCAGTAACTCCCTGACCTCTCCCCATTGTATACACCAGGGACATCAGTAACTCCCTGACCTCTCCCCATTGTATACACCAGGGACATCAGTAACTCCTGACCTCTCCCCATTGTATACACCAGGGACATCAGTAACTCCCTGACCTCTCCCCATTGTATACACCAGGGACATCAGTAACTCCCTGACCTCTCCCCATTGTATACACCAGGGACATCAGTAACTCCCTGACCTCTCTCCATTGTATACACCAGGGACATCAGTAACTCCCTGACCTCTCCCCATTGTATACACCAGGGACATCAGTAACTCCCTGACCTCTCCCCATTGTATACACCAGGGACATCAGTAACTCCCTGACTCTCCCCATTGTATACACCAGGGACATCAGTAACTCCCTGACACTCCCCATTGTATACACCAGGGACATCAGTAACTCCCTGACACTCCACATTGTATACAGCAGGGACATCAGTAACTCCCTGACCTCTCCCCATTGTATACACCAGGGACATCAGTAACTCCCTGACCTCTCCCCATTGTATACACCAGGGACATCAGTAACTCCCTGACACTCCCATTGTATACACCAGGGACATCAGTAACTCCCTGACTCTCCCCATTGTATACACCAGGGACATCAGTAACTCCCTGACACTCCCCATTGTATACACCAGGGACATCAGTAACTCCCTGACCTCTCCCCATTGTATACACCAGGGACATCAGTAACTCCCTGACTCTCCCCATTGTATACACCAGGGACATCAGTAACTCCCTGACTCTCCCCATTGTATACACCAGGACATCAGTAACTCCCTGACTCTCCCCATTGTATACACCAGGGACATCAGTAACTCCCTGACATCCCCATTGTATACACCAGGGACATCAGTAACTCCCTGACCTGTCCCCATTGTATATACCAGGGACATCAGTAACTCCCTGACCTCTCCCCATTGTATACACCAGGGACATCAGTAACTCCCTGACCTCTCCCCATTGTATACACCAGGGACATCAGTAACTCCCTGACTCTCCCCATTGTATACACCAGGGACATCAGTAACTCCCTGACCTCTCCCCATTGTATACACCAGGGACATCAGTAACTCCTTGACCTCTCCCCATTGTGTACACCAGGGACATCAGTAACTCCCTGACTCTCCCCATTGTATACACCAGGGACATCAGTAACTCCCTGACTCTCCCCATTGTATACACCAGGGACATCAGTAACTCCATGACCTCTCACCATTGTATACACCAGGGACATCAGTAACTCCCTGACCTCTCCCCATTGTATACACCAGGGACATCAGTAACTCCCTGACACTCCCCATTGTATACACCAGGGACATCAGTAACTCCCTGACCTCTCCCCATTGTATACACCAGGGACATCAGTAACTCCCTGACTCTCCCCATTGTATACACCAGGGACATCAGTAACTCCCTGACCTCTCCCCATTGTATACACCAGGGACATCAGTAACTCCCTGACTCTCCCCATTGTATACACCAGGGACATCAGTAACTCCCTGACCTCTCCCCATTGTATACACCAGGGACATCAGTAACTCCCTGACTCTCCCCATTGTATACACCAGGGACATCAGTAACTCCTGACTCTCCCCATTGTATACACCAGGGACATCAGTAACTCCCTGACCTCTCCCCATTGTATACACCAGGGACATCAGTAACTCCCTGACTCTCCCATTGTATACACCAGGGACATCAGTAACTCCTGACCTCTCCCCATTGTATACACCAGGGACATCAGTAACTCCCTGACACTCCCCATTGTATACACCAGGGACATCAGTAACTCCCTGACCTCTCCCCATTGTATACACCAGGGACATCAGTAACTCCCTGACCTCTCCCCATTGTGTACACCAGGGACATCAGTAACTCCCTGACACTCCCCATTGTATACACCAGGGACATCAGTAACTCCCTGACTCTCCCCATTGTATACACCAGGGACATCAGTAACTCCCTGACCTCTCCCCATTGTATACACCAGGGACATCAGTAACTCCCTGACCTCTCCCCATTGTATACACCAGGGACATCAGTAACTCCCTGACCTCTCCCCATTGTATACACCAGGGACATCAGTAACTCCCTGACCTCTCCCCATTGTATACACCAGGGACATCAGTAACTCCCTGACTCTCCCCATTGTATACACCAGGGACATCAGTAACTCCCTGACCTCTCCCCATTGTATACACCAGGGACATCAGTAACTCCCTGACCTCTCCCCATTGTATACACCAGGGACATCAGTAACTCCCTGACTCTCCCCACTGTTTACACCAGGGACATCAGTAACTCCCTGACTCTCCCCACTGTTTACACCAGGGACATCAGTAACTCCCTGACTCTCCCCATTGTATACACCAGGGACATCAGTAACTCCCTGACTCTCCCCATTGTATACACCAGGGACATCAGTAACTCCCTGACCTCTCCCCATTGTATACACCAGGGACATCAGTAACTCCCTGACCTCTCCCCATTGTATACATCAGGGACATCAGTAACTCCATGACCTCTCCCCATTGTATACATCAGGGACATCAGTAACTCCCTGACCTCTCCCCATTGTATACATCAGGGACATCAGTAACTCCCTGACCTCTCCCCATTGTATACACCAGGGACATCAGTAACTCCCTGACCTCTCCCCATTGTATACACCAGGGACATCAGTAACTCCCTGACACTCCCCATTGTATACACCAGGGACATCAGTAACTCCCTGACCTCTCCCCATTGTATACACCAGGGACATCAGTAACTCCCTGACTCTCCCCATTGTATATACCAGGGACATCAGTAACTCCCTGACTCTCCCCATTGTATACACCAGGGACATCAGTAACTCCCTGACCTCTCCCCATTGTATACATCAGGGACATCAGTAACTCCATGACCTCTCCCCATTGTATACACCAGGGACATCAGTAACTCCCTGACTCTCCCCATTGTATACACCAGGGACATCAGTAACTCCATGACTCTCCCCATTGTATACACCAGGGACATCAGTAACTCCATGACCTCTCACCATTGTATACATCAGGGACATCAGTAACTCCCTGACCTCTCCCCATTGTATACATCAGGGACATCAGTAACTCCCTGACCTCTCCCCATTGTATACACCAGGGACATCAGTAACTCCCTGACTCTCCCCATTGTATACACCAGGGACATCAGTAACTCCCTGACACTCCCCATTGTATACACCAGGGACATCAGTAACTCCCTGACACTCCCCATTGTATACACCAGGGACATCAGTAACTCCCTGACTCTCCCCATTGTATACACCAGGGACATCAGTAACTCCCTGACTCTCCCCACTGTTTACACCAGGGACATCAGTAACTCCCTGACTCTCCCCATTGTATACACCAGGGACATCAGTAACTCCCTGACTCTCCCCATTGTATACACCAGGGACATCAGTAACTCCCTGACCTCTCCCCATTGTATACACCAGGGACATCAGTAACTCCCTGACCTCTCCCCATTGTATACATCAGGGCCATCAGTAACTCCCTGACCTCTCCCCATTGTATACATCAGGGACATCAGTAACTCCCTGACCTCTCCCCATTGTATACACCAGGGACATCAGTAACTCCCTGACACTCCCCATTGTATACACCAGGGACATCAGTAACTCCCTGACCTCTCCCCATTGTATACACCAGGGACATCAGTAACTCCCTGACCTCTCCCCATTGTATACACCAGGGACATCAGTAACTCCCTGACCTCTCCCCATTGTATACACCAGGGACATCAGTAACTCCCTGACACTCCCCATTGTATACACCAGGGACATCAGTAACTCCCTGACTCTCCCCATTGTATACACCAGGGACATCAGTAACTCCCTGACACTCCCCATTGTATACACCAGGGACATCAGTAACTCCCTGACACTCCACATTGTATACAGCAGGGACATCAGTAACTCCCTGACCTCTCCCCATTGTATACACCAGGGACATCAGTAACTCCCTGACCTCTCCCCATTGTATACACCAGGGACATCAGTAACTCCCTGACACTCCCCATTGTATACACCAGGGACATCAGTAACTCCCTGACTCTCCCCATTGTATACACCAGGGACATCAGTAACTCCCTGACACTCCCCATTGTATACACCAGGGACATCAGTAACTCCCTGACCTCTCCCCATTGTATACACCAGGGACATCAGTAACTCCCTGACTCTCCCCATTGTATACACCAGGGACATCAGTAACTCCCTGACTCTCCCCATTGTATACACCAGGGACATCAGTAACTCCCTGACTCTCCCCATTGTATACACCAGGGACATCAGTAACTCCCTGACACTCCCCATTGTATACACCAGGGACATCAGTAACTCCCTGACCTCTCCCCATTGTATATACCAGGGACATCAGTAACTCCCTGACCTCTCCCCATTGTATACACCAGGGACATCAGTAACTCCCTGACCTCTCCCCATTGTATACACCAGGGACATCAGTAACTCCCTGACCTCTCCCCATTGTATACACCAGGGACATCAGTAACTCCCTGACTCTCCCCATTGTATACACCAGGGACATCAGTAACTCCCTGACCTCTCCCCATTGTATACACCAGGGACATCAGTAACTCCTTGACCTCTCCCCATTGTGTACACCAGGGACATCAGTAACTCCCTGACTCTCCCCATTGTATACACCAGGGACATCAGTAACTCCCTGACTCTCCCCATTGTATACACCAGGGACATCAGTAACTCCCTGACTCTCCCCATTGTATACACCAGGGACATCAGTAACTCCCTGACCTCTCCCCATTGTATACACCAGGGACATCAGTAACTCCCTGACTCTCCCCATTGTATACACCAGGGACATCAGTAACTCCCTGACCTCTCCCCATTGTATACACCAGGGACATCAGTAACTCCCTGACTCTCCCCATTGTATACACCAGGGACATCAGTAACTCCCTGACTCTCCCCATTGTATACACCAGGGACATCAGTAACTCCCTGACTCTCCCCATTGTATACACCAGGGACATCAGTAACTCCCTGACTCTCCCCATTGTATACACCAGGGACATCAGTAACTCCCTGACTCTCCCCATTGTATACACCAGGGACATCAGTAACTCCCTGACCTCTCCCCATTGTATACACCAGGGACATCAGTAACTCCCTGACTCTCCCCATTGTATACACCAGGGACATCAGTAACTCCCTGACCTCTCCCCATTGTATACACCAGGGACATCAGTAACTCCCTGACACTCCCCATTGTATACACCAGGGACATCAGTAACTCCCTGACCTCTCCCCATTGTATACACCAGGGACATCAGTAACTCCCTGACCTCTCCCCATTGTGTACACCAGGGACATCAGTAACTCCCTGACACTCCCCATTGTATACACCAGGGACATCAGTAACTCCCTGACTCTCCCCATTGTATACACCAGGGACATCAGTAACTCCCTGACCTCTCCCCATTGTATACACCAGGGACATCAGTAACTCCCTGACTCTCCCCATTGTATACACCAGGGACATCAGTAACTCCCTGACTCTCCCCATTGTATACACCAGGGACATCAGTAACTCCATGACCTCTCCCCATTGTATACACCAGGGACATCAGTAACTCCCTGACCTCTCCCCATTGTATACACCAGGGACATCAGTAACTCCCTGACCTCTCCCCATTGTATACACCAGGGACATCAGTAACTCCCTGACCTCTCCCCATTGTATACACCAGGGACATCAGTAACTCCCTGACTCTCCCCATTGTATACACCAGGGACATCAGTAACTCCCTGACCTCTCCCCATTGTATACACCAGGGACATCAGTAACTCCCTGACCTCTCCCCATTGTATACACCAGGGACATCAGTAACTCCCTGACCTCTCCCCATTGTATACACCAGGGACATCAGTAACTCCCTGACTCTCCCCATTGTATACACCAGGGACATCAGTAACTCCCTGACCTCTCCCCATTGTATACACCAGGGACATCAGTAACTCCCTGACCTCTCCCCATTGTATACACCAGGGACATCAGTAACTCCCTGACCTCTCCCCACTGTTTACACCGGGACATCAGTAACTCCCTGACTCTCCCCACTGTTACACCAGGGACATCAGTAACTCCCTGACTCTCCCCATTGTATACACCAGGGACATCAGTAACTCCCTGACACTCCCCATTGTATACACCAGGGACATCAGTAACTCCCTGACCTCTCCCCATTGTATACACCAGGGACATCAGTAACTCCCTGACACTCCCCATTGTATACACCAGGGACATCAGTAACTCCCTGACCTCTCCCCATTGTATACACCAGGGACATCAGTAACTCCCTGACCTCTCCCCATTGTATATACCAGGGACATCAGTAACTCCCTGACCTCTCCCCATTGTATACACCAGGGACATCAGTAACTCCCTGACTCTCCCCATTGTATACACCAGGGACATCAGTAACTCCCTGACTCTCCATTGTATACACCAGGGACATCAGTAACTCCCTGACCTCTCCCCATTGTATACACCAGGGACAGCAGTAACTCCCTGACCTCTCCCCATTGTATACACCAGGGACATCAGTAACTCCCTGACCTCTCCCCATTGTATACACCAGGGACATCAGTAACTCCCTGACACTCCCCATTGTATATACCAGGGACATCAGTAACTCCCTGACACTCCCCATTGTATACACCAGGGACATCAGTAACTCCCTGACTCTCCCCATTGTATACACCAGGGACATCAGTAACTCCCTGACACTCCCCATTGTATACACCAGGGACATCAGTAACTCCCTGACTCTCCCCACTGTTTACACCAGGGACATCAGTAACTCCCTGACTCTCCCCATTGTATACACCAGGGACATCAGTAACTCCCTGACTCTCCCCATTGTATACACCAGGGACATCAGTAACTCCCTGACACTCCCCATTGTATACACCAGGGACATCAGTAACTCCCTGACCTCTCCCCATTGTATACACCAGGGACATCAGTAACTCCTTGACCTCTCCCCATTGTATACACCAGGGACATCAGTAACTCCCTGACTCTCCCCATTGTATACACCAGGGACATCAGTAACTCCCTGACTCTCCCCATTGTATACACCAGGGACATCAGTAACTCCCTGACTCTCCCCATTGTATACACCAGGGACATCAGTAACTCCCTGACTCTCCCCACTGTTTACACCAGGGACATCAGTAACTCCCTGACTCTCCCCATTGTATACACCAGGGACATCAGTAACTCCCTGACTCTCCCCATTGTATACACCAGGGACATCAGTAACTCCCTGACTCTCCCCATTGTATACACCAGGGACATCAGTAACTCCCTGACCTCTCCCCATTGTATACACCAGGGACATCAGTAACTCCCTGACCTCTCCCCATTGTATACATCAGGGCCATCAGTAACTCCCTGACCTCTCCCCATTGTATACATCAGGGACATCAGTAACTCCCTGACTCTCCCCATTGTATACACCAGGGACATCAGTAACTCCCTGACCTCTCCCCATTGTATACACCAGGGACATCAGTAACTCCCTGACTCTCCCCATTGTATACACCAGGGACATCAGTAACTCCCTGACACTCCCCATTGTATACACCAGGGACATCAGTAACTCCCTGACCTCTCCCCATTGTATACACCAGGGACATCAGTAACTCCCTGACACTCCACATTGTATACAGCAGGGACATCAGTAACTCCCTGACCTCTCCCCATTGTATACACCAGGGACATCAGTAACTCCCTGACCTCTCCCCATTGTATACACCAGGGACATCAGTAACTCCCTGACACTCCCCATTGTATACACCAGGGACATCAGTAACTCCCTGACCTCTCCCCATTGTATACACCAGGGACATCAGTAACTCCCTGACCTCTCCCCATTGTATACACCAGGGACATCAGTAACTCCCTGACCTCTCCCCATTGTATACACCAGGGACATCAGTAACTCCCTGACACTCCCCATTGTATACACCAGGGACATCAGTAACTCCCTGACCTCTCCCCATTGTATACACCAGGGACATCAGTAACTCCCTGACTCTCCTCATTGTATACACCAGGGACATCAGTAACTCCCTGACACTCACCATTGTATACACCAGGGACATCAGTAACTCCCTGACACTCCCCATTGTATACACCAGGGACATCAGTAACTCCCTGACTCTCCCCATTGTATACACCAGGGACATCAGTAACTCCCTGACCTCTCCCCATTGTATACACCAGGGACATCAGTAACTCCCTGACACTCACCATTGTATACACCAGGGACATCAGTAACTCCCTGACACTCCCCATTGTATACACCAGGGACATCAGTAACTCCCTGACTCTCCCCATTGTATACACCAGGGACATCAGTAACTCCCTGACCTCTCCCCATTGTATACACCAGGGACATCAGTAACTCCCTGACCTCTCCCCATTGTATACACCAGGGACATCAGTAACTCCCTGACACTCCCCATTGTATACACCAGGGACATCAGTAACTCCCTGACACTCCCCATTGTATACACCAGGGACATCAGTAACTCCCTGACTCTCCCCATTGTATACACCAGGGACATCAGTAACTCCCTGACCTCTCCTCATTGTATACACCAGGGACATCAGTAACTCCCTGACCTCTCCCCATTGTATACATCAGGGCCATCAGTAACTCCCTGACCTCTCCCCATTGTATACACCAGGGACATCAGTAACTCCCTGACTCTCCCCATTGTATACACCAGGGACATCAGTAACTCCCTGACCTCTCCCCATTGTATACATCAGGGACATCAGTAACTCCCTGACCTCTCCCCATTGTATACACCAGGGACATCAGTAACTCCCTGACCTCTCCCCATTGTATACACCAGGGACATCAGTAACTCCCTGACACTCCCCATTGTATACACCAGGGACATCAGTAACTCCCTGACCTCTCCCCATTGTATACACCAGGGACATCAGTAACTCCCTGACCTCTCCCCATTGTATACACCAGGGACATCAGTAACTCCCTGACTCTCCCCATTGTATACACCAGGGACATCAGTAACTCCCTGACACTCCCCATTGTATACACCAGGGACATCAGTAACTCCCTGACACTCCACATTGTATACAGCAGGGACATCAGTAACTCCCTGACCTCTCCCCATTGTATACACCAGGGACATCAGTAACTCCCTGACCTCTCCCCATTGTATACACCAGGGACATCAGTAACTCCCTGACTCTCCCCATTGTATACACCAGGGACATCAGTAACTCCCTGACCTCTCCCCATTGTATACACCAGGGACATCAGTAACTCCCTGACCTCTCCCCATTGTATACACCAGGGACATCAGTAACTCCCTGACCTCTCCCCATTGTATACACCAGGGACATCAGTAACTCCCTGACCTCTCCCCATTGTATACACCAGGGACATCAGTAACTCCCTGACTCTCCCCATTGTATACACCAGGGACATCAGTAACTCCCTGACACTCCCCATTGTATATACCAGGGACATCAGTAACTCCATGACCTCTCCCCATTGTATACACCAGGGACATCAGTAACTCCCTGACCTCTCCATTGTATACACCAGGGACATCAGTAACTCCCTGACACTCACCATTGTATACACCAGGGACATCAGTAACTCCCTGACACTCCCCATTGTATACACCAGGGACATCAGTAACTCCCTGACTCTCCCCATTGTATACACCAGGGACATCAGTAACTCCCTGACCTCTCCCCATTGTATACACCAGGGACACCAGTAACTCCCTGACCTCTCCCCATTGTATACATCAGGGACATCAGTAACTCCCTGACCTCTCCCCATTGTATACATCAGGGACATCAGTAACTCCCTGACCTCTCCCCATTGTATACACCAGGGACATCAGTAACTCCCTGACCTCTCCCCATTGTATACACCAGGGACATCAGTAACTCCCTGACTCTCCCCACTGTTTACACCAGGGACATCAGTAACTCCCTGACTCTCCCCATTGTATACACCAGGGACATCAGTAACTCCCTGACCTCTCCCCATTGTATACACCAGGGACATCAGTAACTCCCTGACCTCTCCCCATTGTATACACCAGGGACATCAGTAACTCCCTGACCTCTCCCATTGTATACACCAGGGACATCAGTAACTCCCTGACCTCTCCCCATTGTATACACCAGGGACATCAGTAACTCCCTGACCTCTCCCCATTGTATACATCAGGGACATCAGTAACTCCCTGACCTCTCCCCATTGTATACACCAGGGACATCAGTAACTCCCTGACCTCTCCCCATTGTATACACCAGGGACATCAGTAACTCCCTGACACTCCCCATTGTATACATCAGGGCCATCAGTAACTCCCTGACCTCTCCCCATTGTATACATCAGGGACATCAGTAACTCCCTGACCTCTCCCCATTGTATACACCAGGGACATCAGTAACTCCCTGACCTCTCCCCATTGTATACACCAGGGACATCAGTAACTCCCTGACACTCCCCATTGTATACACCAGGGACATCAGTAACTCCCTGACACTCCCCATTGTATACACCAGGGACATCAGTAACTCCCTGACTCTCCCCATTGTATACACCAGGGACATCAGTAACTCCCTGACCTCCCCACTGTTTACACCAGGGACATCAGTAACTCCCTGACTCTCCCCATTGTATACACCAGGGACATCAGTAACTCCCTGACTCTCCCCATTGTATACACCAGGGACATCAGTAACTCCCTGACCTCTCCCCATTGTATACACCAGGGACATCAGTAACTCCCTGACTCTCCCCATTGTATACACCAGGGACATCAGTAACTCCCTGACCTCTCCCCATTGTATACACCAGGGACATCAGTAACTCCCTGACACTCCCCATTGTATATACCAGGGACATCAGTAACTCCCTGACCTCTCCCCATTGTATACACCAGGGACATCAGTAACTCCCTGACCTCTCCCCATTGTATACATCAGGGACATCAGTAACTCCCTGACCTCTCCCCATTGTATACATCAGGGACATCAGTAACTCCCTGACCTCTCCCCATTGTATACACCAGGGACATCAGTAACTCCCTGACCTCTCCCCATTGTATACACCAGGGACATCAGTAACTCCCTGACATCTCCCCATTGTATACACCAGGGACATCAGTAACTCCCTGACCTCTCCCCATTGTATACACCAGGGACATCAGTAACTCCCTGACACTCCACATTGTATACAGCAGGGACATCAGTAACTCCCTGACCTCTCCCCATTGTATACACCAGGGACATCAGTAACTCCCTGACCTCTCCCCATTGTATACACCAGGGACATCAGTAACTCCCTGACACTCCCCATTGTATACACCAGGGACATCAGTAACTCCCTGACCTCTCCCCATTGTATACACCAGGGACATCAGTAACTCCCTGACCTCTCCCCATTGTATATACCAGGGACATCAGTAACTCCCTGACCTCTCCCCATTGTATACACCAGGGACATCAGTAACTCCCTGACCTCTCCCCATTGTATACACCAGGGACATCAGTAACTCCCTGACCTCTCCCCATTGTATACACCAGGGACATCAGTAACTCCCTGACACTCCCCATTGTATATACCAGGGACATCAGTAACTCCCTGACACTCCCCATTGTATACACCAGGGACATCAGTAACTCCCTGACTCTCCCCATTGTATACACCAGGGACATCAGTAACTCCCTGACTCTCCCCATTGTATACACCAGGGACATCAGTAACTCCCTGACCTCTCCCCATTGTATACACCAGGGACATCAGTAACTCCCTGACTCTCCCCATTGTATACACCAGGGACATCAGTAACTCCCTGACCTCTCCCCATTGTATACACCAGGGACATCAGTAACTCCTTGACCTCTCCCCATTGTATACACCAGGGACATCAGTAACTCCCTGACACTCCCCATTGTATACACCAGGGACATCAGTAACTCCCTGACACTCCCCATTGTATACACCAGGGACATCAGTAACTCCCTGACACTCCCCATTGTATACCAGGGACATCAGTAACTCCCTGACCTCTCCCCATTGTATACACCAGGGACATCAGTAACTCCCTGACTCTCCCCATTGTATACACCAGGGACATCAGTAACTCCCTGACTCTCCCCACTGTTTACACCAGGGACATCAGTAACGCCCTGACCTCTCCCCATTGTATACACCAGGGACATCAGTAACTCCCTGACTCTCCCCATTGTATACACCAGGGACATCAGTAACTCCCTGACTCTCCCCATTGTATACACCAGGGACATCAGTAACTCCCTGACCTCTCCCCATTGTATACACCAGGGACATCAGTAACTCCCTGACCTCTCCCCATTGTATACATCAGGGCCATCAGTAACTCCCTGACCTCTCCCCATTGTATACATCAGGGACATCAGTAACTCCCTGACCTCTCCCCATTGTATACACCAGGGACATCAGTAACTCCCTGACCTCTCTCCATTGTATACACCAGGGACATCAGTAACTCCCTGACACTCCCCATTGTATACACCAGGGACATCAGTAACTCCCTGACACTCCCCATTGTATACACCAGGTACATCAGTAACTCCCTGACCTCTCCCCATTGTATACACCAGGGACATCAGTAACTCCCTGACCTCTCCCCATTGTATACACCAGGGACATCAGTAACTCCCTGACTCTCCCCATTGTATACACCAGGGACATCAGTAACTCCCTGACTCTCCCCATTGTATACACCAGGGACATCACTAACTCCCTGACTCTCCCCATTGTATACACCAGGGACATCAGTAACTCCCTGACCTCTCCCCATTGTATACATCAGGGCCATCAGTAACTCCCTGACCTCTCCCCATTGTATACACCAGGGCCATCAGTAACTCCCTGACACTCCCCATTGTATACATCAGGGACATCAGTAACTCCCTGACCTCTCCCCATTGTATATACCAGGGACATCAGTAACTCCCTGACCTCTCCCCATTGTATACACCAGGGACATCAGTAACTCCCTGACTCTCCCCATTGTATACACCAGGGACATCAGTAACTCCCTGACACTCCCCATTGTATACACCAGGGACATCAGTAACTCCCTGACACTCCACATTGTATACAGCAGGGACATCAGTAACTCCCTGACCTCTCCCCATTGTATACACCAGGGACATCAGTAACTCCCTGACCTCTCCCCATTGTATACACCAGGGACATCAGTAACTCCCTGACCTCTCCCCATTGTATACACCAGGGACATCAGTAACTCCCTGACCTCTCCCCATTGTATACACCAGGGACATCAGTAACTCCCTGACACTCCCCATTGTATATACCAGGGACATCAGTAACTCCCTGACACTCCCCATTGTATACACCAGGGACATCAGTAACTCCCTGACTCTCCCCATTGTATACACCAGGGACATCAGTAACTCCCTGACCTCTCCCCATTGTATACACCAGGGACATCAGTAACTCCCTGACCTCTCCCCATTGTATACACCAGGGACATCAGTAACTCCCTGACCTCTCCCCATTGTATACACCAGGGATATCAGTAACTCCCTGACCTCTCCTCATTGTATACACCAGGGACATCAGTAACTCCCTGACCTCTCCCCATTGTATATACCAGGGACATCACTAACTCCCTGACTCTCCCCATTGTATACACCAGGGACATCAGTAACTCCTTGACCTCTCCCCATTGTATACACCAGGGACATCAGTAACTCCCTGACTCTCCCCATTGTATACACCAGGGACATCAGTAACTCCCTGACTCTCCCCACTGTTTACACCAGGGACATCAGTAACTCCCTGACTCTCCCCATTGTATACACCAGGGACATCAGTAACTCCCTGACTCTCCCCATTGTATACACCAGGGACATCAGTAACTCCCTGACCTCTCCCCATTGTATACACCAGGGACATCAGTAACTCCCTGACCTCTCCCCATTGTATACACCAGGGACATCAGTAACTCCCTGACCTCTCCCCATTGTATACATCAGGGCCATCAGTAACTCCCTGACCTCTCCCCATTGTATACATCAGGGACATCAGTAACTCCCTGACCTCTCCCCATTGTATACACCAGGGACATCAGTAACTCCCTGACCTCTCCCCATTGTATATACCAGGGACATCAGTAACTCCCTGACCTCTCCCCATTGTATACACCAGGGACATCAGTAACTCCCTGACTCTCCCCATTGTATACACCAGGGACATCAGTAACTCCCTGACACTCCCCATTGTATACACCAGGGACATCAGTAACTCCCTGACCTCTCCCCATTGTATACACCAGGGACATCAGTAACTCCCTGACTCTCCCCATTGTATACACCAGGGACATCAGTAACTCCCTGACTCTCCCCATTGTATATACCAGGGACATCAGTAACTCCATGACATCTCCCCATTGTATACACCAGGGACATCAGTAACTCCCTGACCTCTCCCCATTGTATACACCAGGGACATCAGTAACTCCCTGACACTCACCATTGTATACACCAGGGACATCAGTAACTCCCTGACACTCCCCATTGTATACACCAGGGACATCAGTAACTCCCTGCCTCTCCCCATTGTATACACCAGGGACATCAGTAACTCCCTGACTCTCCCCACTGTTTACACCAGGGACATCAGTAACTCCCTGACTCTCCCCATTGTATACACCAGGGACATCAGTAACTCCCTGACTCTCCCCATTGTATACACCAGGGACATCAGTAACTCCCTGACTCTCCCCATTGTATACACCAGGGACATCAGTAACTCCCTGACCTTTCCCCATTGTATACACCAGGGACATCAGTAACTCCCTGACACTCCCCATTGTATACACCAGGGACATCAGTAACTCCCTGACCTCTCCCCATTGTATACACCAGGGACATCAGTAACTCCCTGACCTCTCCCATTGTTTACACCAGGGACATCAGTAACTCCCTGACTCTCCCCACTGTTTACACCAGGGACATCAGTAACTCCCTGACTCTCCCCATTGTATACACCAGGGACATCAGTAACTCCCTGACCTCTCCCCATTGTATACACCAGGGACATCAGTAACTCCCTGACCTCTCCCCATTGTATACACCAGGGACATCAGTAACTCCCTGACCTCTCCCCACTGTATACACCAGGGACATCAGTAACTCCCTGACTCTCCCCATTGTATACACCAGGGACATCAGTAACTCCCTGACTCTCCCCATTGTATACATCAGGGACATCAGTAACTCCCTGACACTCCCCATTGTATATACCAGGGACATCAGTAACTCCCTGACACTCCCCATTGTATACACCAGGGACATCAGTAACTCCCTGACCTCTCCACATTGTATACACCAGGGACATCAGTAACTCCCTGACACTCCCCATTGTATACACCAGGGACATCAGTAACTCCCTGACCTCTCCCCATTGTATACACCAGGGACATCAGTAACTCCCTGACTCTCCCCATTGTATACACCAGGGACATCAGTAACTCCCTGACACTCCCCATTGTATACACCAGGGACATCAGTAACTCCCTGACCTCTCCCCATTGTATACACCAGGGACATCAGTAACTCCCTGACACTCCCCATTGTATACACCAGGGACATCAGTAACTCCCTGACCTCTCCCCATTGTATACACCAGGGACATCAGTAACTCCCTGACTCTCCCCATTGTATACACCAGGGACATCAGTAACTCCCTGACCTCTCACCATTGTATATACCAGGGACATCAGTAACTCCCTGACCTCTCCCCATTGTATACACCAGGGACATCAGTAACTCCCTGACTCTCCCCATTGTGTACACCAGGGACATCAGTAACTCCCTGACCTCTCCCCATTGTATACACCAGGGACATCAGTAACTCCCTGACCTCTCCCCATTGTATACACCAGGGACATCAGTAACTCCCTGACCTCTCCCCATTGTATACACCAGGGACATCAGTAACTCCCTGACCTCTCCCCATTGTATACACCAGGGACATCAGTAACTCCCTGACACTCCCCATTGTATACACCAGGGACATCAGTAACTCCCTGACTCTCCCCATTGTATACACCAGGGACATCAGTAACTCCCTGACCTCTCCCCATTGTATACACCAGGGACATCAGTAACTCCCTGACCTCTCCCCATTGTATACACCAGGGACATCAGTAACTCCCTGACACTCCCCATTGTATACACCAGGGACATCAGTAACTCCCTGACACTCCCCATTGTATACACCAGGGACATCAGTAACTCCCTGACCTCTCCCCATTGTATACACCAGGGACATCAGTAACTCCCTGACCTCTCCCCATTGTATACACCAGGGACATCAGTAACTCCCTGACCTCTCCCCATTGTATACACCAGGGACATCAGTAACTCCCTGACCTCTCCCCATTGTATACACCAGGGACATCAGTAACTCCCTGACTCTCCCCATAGTATACACCAGGGGCATCAGTAACTCCCTGACTCTCCCCATTGTATACACCAGGGACATCAGTAACTCCCTGACCTCTCCCCATTGTATACACCAGGGACATCAGTAACTCCCTGACCTCTCCCCATTGTATACACCAGGGACATCAGTAACTCCCTGACACTCCCCATTGTATACACCAGGGACATCAGTAACTCCCTGACACTCCCCATTGTATACACCAGGGACATCAGTAACTCCCTGACCTCTCCCCATTGTATACACCAGGGACATCAGTAACTCCTTGACACTCCCCATTGTATACACCAGGGACATCAGTAACTCCCTGACTCTCCCCATTGTATACACCAGGGACATCAGTAACTCCCTGACCTCTCCCCATTGTATACACCAGGGACATCAGTAACTCCCTGACCTCTCCCCATTGTATACACCAGGGACATCAGTAACTCCCTGACACTCCCCATTGTATACACCAGGGACATCAGTAACTCCCTGACCTCTCCCCATTGTATACACCAGGGACATCAGTAACTCCCTGACCTCTCCCCATTGTATACACCAGGGACATCAGTAACTCCCTGACTCTCCCCATTGTATACATCAGGGACATCAGTAACTCCCTGACCTCTCCCCATTGTATACACCAGGGACATCAGTAACTCCCTGACCTCTCCCCATTGTATACACCAGGGACATCAGTAACTCCCCGACCTCTCCCCATTGTATACATCAGGGACATCAGTAACTCCCTGACCTCTCCCCATTGTATACACCAGGGACATCAGTAACTCCCTGACACTCCCCATTGTGTACACCAGGGACATCAGTAACTCCCTGACCTCTCCCCATTGTGTACACCAGGGACATCAGTAACTCCCTGACTCTCCCCATTGTATACACCAGGGACATCAGTAACTCCCTGACACTCCCCATTGTATACACCAGGGACATCAGTAACTCCCTGACCTCTCCCCATTGTATACACCAGGGACACCAGTAACTCCCTGACCTCTCCCCATTGTATACACCAGGGACATCAGTAACTCCCTGACCTCTCCCCATTGTATACACCAGGGATATCAGTAACTCCCTGACACTCCCCATTGTATACACCAGGGACATCAGTAACTCCCTGACCTCTCCCCATTGTATACACCAGGGACATCAGTAACTCCCTGACCTCTCCCCATTGTATACACCAGGGACACCAGTAACTCCCTGACCTCTCCCCATTGTATACACCAGGGACATCAGTAACTCCCTGACCTCTCCCCATTGTATACACCAGGGACATCAGTAACTCCCTGACCTCTCCCCATTGTATACACCAGGGACATCAGTAACTCCCTGACACTCCCCATTGTATACATCAGGGACATCAGTAACTCCCTGACACTCCCCATTGTATACACCAGGGACATCAGTAACTCCCTGACTCTCCCCATTGTATACACCAGGGACACCAGTAACTCCCTGACCTCTCCCCATTGTATACACCAGGGACATCAGTAACTCCCTGACCTCTCCCCATTGTATACACCAGGGACATCAGTAACTCCCTGACACTCCCCATTGTATACACCAGGGACATCAGTAACTCCCTGACCTCTCCCCATTGTATACACCAGGGACATCAGTAACTCCCTGACCTCTCCCCATTGTATACACCAGGGACATCAGTAACTCCCTGACCTCTCCCCATTGTATACACCAGGGACATCAGTAACTCCCTGACCTCTCCCCATTGTATACACCAGGGACATCAGTAACTCCCTGACCTCTCCCCATTGTATACACCAGGGACATCAGTAACTCCCTGACACTCCCCATTGTATACACCAGGGACATCAGTAACTCCCTGACCTCTCCCCATTGTATACACCAGGGACATCAGTAACTCCCTGACCTCTCCCCATTGTATACACCAGGGACATCAGTAACTCCCTGACCTCTCCCCATTGTATACACCATGGACATCAGTAACTCCCTGACTCTCCCCATTGTATACACCAGGGACATCAGTAACTCCCTGACTCTCCCCATTGTATACACCAGGGACATCAGTAACTCCCTGACACTCCCCATTGTATACACCAGGGACATCAGTAACTCCCTGACCTCTCCCCATTGTATACACCAGGGACATCAGTAACTCCCTGACCTCTCCCCATTGTATACACCAGGGACATCAGTAACTCCCTGACCTCTCCCCATTGTATACACCAGGGACATCAGTAACTCCCTGACCTCTCCCCATTGTATACTACCAGGGACATCAGTAACTCCCTGACCTCTCCCCATTGTATACACCAGGGACATCAGTAACTCCCTGACCTCTCCCCATTGTATACACCAGGACATCAGTAACTCCCTGACACTCCCCAATGTTTACACCAGGGACATCAGTAACTCCCTGACCTCTCCCCATTGTATACACCAGGGACATCAGTAACTCCCTGACACTCCCCATTGTATACACCAGGGACATCAGTAACTCCCTGACCTCTCCCCATTGTATACACCAGGGACATCAGTAACTCCCTGACCTCTCCCCATTGTATACACCAGGGACATCAGTAACTCCCTGACACTCCCCATTGTATACACCAGGGACATCAGTAACTCCCTGACCTCTCCCCATTGTATACACCAGGGACATCAGTAACTCCCTGACCTCTCCCCATTGTATACACCAGGGACATCAGTAACTCCCTGACCTCTCCCCATTGTATACACCAGGGACATCAGTAACTCCCTGATCTCTCCCCATTGTATACACCAGGGACATCAGTAAACTCCCTGACCTCTCCCCATTGTATACACCAGGGACATCAGTAACTCCCTGACACTCCCCATTGTATACACCAGGGACATCAGTAACTCCCTGACCTCTCCCCATTGTATACACCAGGGACATCAGTAACTCCCTGACCTCTCCTCATTGTATACACCAGGGACATCAGTAACTCCCTGACCCTCTCCCCATTGTATACACCAGGGACATCAGTAACTCCCTGACCTCTCCCCATTGTATACACCAGGGACATCAGTAACTCCCTGACCTCTCCCCATTGTATACACCAGGGACATCAGTAACTCCCTGACCTCTCCCCATTGTATACACCAGGGACATCAGTAACTCCCTGCAACTCTCCCCATTGTATACTACCAGGGACATCAGTAACTCCCTGACCTCTCCCCATTGTATACACCAGGGACATCAGTAACTCCCTGACTCTCCCCATTGTATACACCAGGGACATCAGTAACTCCCTGACTCTCCCCATTGTATACACCAGGGACATCAGTAACCTCCCTGACACTCCCCATTGTATACACCAGGGACATCAGTAACTCCCTGACCTCTCCCCATTGTATACACCAGGGACATCAGTAACTCCCTGACCTCTCCCCATTGTATACACCAGGGACATCAGTAACTCCCTGACTCTCCCCATTGTATATACCAGGGACATCAGTAACTCCCTGACTCTCCCCATTGTATACACCAGGGACATCAGTAACTCCCTGACCTCTCCCCATTGTATACACCAGGGACATCAGTAACTCCCTGACCTCTCCCCATTGTATACACCAGGGACATCAGTAACTCCCTGACCTCTCCCCATTGTATACACCAGGGACATCAGTAACTCCCTGACACTCCCCATTGTATACACCAGGGACATCAGTAACTCCCTGACCTCTCCCCATTGTATACACCAGGGACATCAGTAACTCCCTGACACTCCCCATTGTATACACCAGGGACATCAGTAACTCCCTGACCTCTCCCCATTGTATACACCAGGGACATCAGTAACTCCCTGACCACTCCCCCATTGTATACACCAGGGACATCAGTAACTCCCTGACCTCTCCCCATTGTATACACCAGGGACATCAGTAACTCCCTGACCTCTCCCCATTGTATATACCAGGGACATCAGTAACTCCCTGACCTCTCCCCATTGTATACCACCAGGGACATCAGTAACTCCCTGACCTCTCCCCATTGTATACACCAGGGACATCAGTAACTCCCTGACTCTCCCCATTGTATACACCAGGGACATCAGTAACTCCCTGACCTCTCCCCATTGTATACACCAGGGACATCAGTAACTCCCTGACCTCTCCCCATTGTATACACCAGGGACATCAGTAACTCCATGACCTCTCCCCATTGTATACACCAGGGACATCAGTAACTCCCTGACCTCTCCCCATTGTATATACCAGGGACATCAGTAACTCCCTGACCTCTCCCCATTGTATACACCAGGGACATCAGTAACTCCCTGACCTCTCCCCATTGTATACACCAGGGACATCAGTAACTCCCTGACTCTCCCCATTGTATACACCAGGGCATCAGTAACTCCCTGACCTCTCCCCATTGTATACACCAGGGACATCAGTAACTCCCTGACCTCTCCCCATTGTATACACCAGGGACATCAGTAACTCCCTGACCTCTCCCCATTGTATACACCAGGGACATCAGTAACTCCCTGACCTCTCCCCATTGTATACACCAGGGACATCAGTAACTCCCTGACCTCTCCCCATTGTATACACCAGGGACATCAGTAACTCCCTGACCTCTCCCCACTGTTTACACCAGGGACATCAGTAACTCCCTGACCTCTGCCCATTGTATACACCAGGGACATCAGTAACTCCCTGACCTCTCCCCATTGTATACACCAGGGACATCAGTAACTCCCTGACCTCTCCCCATTGTATACACCAGGGACATCAGTAACTCCCTGACCTCTCCTCATTGTATACACCAGGGACATCAGTAACTCCCTGACACTCCCCATTGTATACACCAGGGACATCAGTAACTCCCTGACCTCTCCCCATTGTATACACCAGGGACATCAGTAACTCCCTGACACTCCCCATTGTATACACCAGGGACATCAGTAACTCCCTGACCTCTCCCCATTGTATACACCAGGGACACCAGTAACTCCCTTACTCTCCCCGATTGTATACACCAGGGACATCAGTAACTCCCTGACCTCTCCCCATTGTATACCACCAGGGACATCAGTAACTCCCTGACACTCCCCATTGTATACACCAGGGACATCAGTAACTCCCTGACACTCCCCCATTGTATACACCAGGGACATCAGTAACTCCCTGACCTCTCCCCATTGTATACACCAGGGACATCAGTAACTCCCTGACCTCTCCCCACTGTTTACACCAGGGACATCAGTAACTCCCTGACCACTCCCCATTGTATACACCAGGGACATCAGTAACTCCCTGACTCTCCCCATTGTATACACCAGGGACATCAGTAACTCCCTGACACTCCCCATTGTATACACCAGGGACATCAGTAACTCCCTGACCTCTCCCCATTGTATACACCAGGGACATCAGTAACTCCCTGACTCTCCCCATTGTATACACCAGGGACATCAGTAACTCCTGACTCTCCCCATTGTATATACCAGGGACATCAGTAACTCCATGACATCTCCCATTGTATACACCAGGGACATCAGTAACTCCCTGACCTCTCCCCATTGTATACACCAGGGACATCAGTAACTCCCTGACACTCACCATTGTATACACCAGGGACATCAGTAACTCCCTGACACTCCCCATTGTATACACCAGGGACATCAGTAACTCCCTGCCTCTCCCCAATTGTATACACCAGGGACATCAGTAACTCCCTGACTCTCCCCACTGTTTACACCAGGACATCAGTAACTCCTGACTCTCCCCATTGTATACACCAGGGACATCAGTAACTCCCTGACTCTCCCCATTGTATACACCAGGGACATCAGTAACTCCCTGACTCTCCCCATTGTATACACCAGGGACATCAGTAACTCCCTGACCTTTCCCCATTGTATACACCAGGGACATCAGTAACTCCCTGACACTCCACCCATTGTATACACCAGGGACATCAGTAACTCCCTGACCTCTCCCCATTGTATACACCAGGGACATCAGTAACTCCCTGACCTCTCCCCATTGTTTACACCAGGGACATCAGTAACTCCCTGACTCTCCCCACTGTTTACACAGGGACATCAGTAACTCCCTGACTCTCCCCATTGTATACACCAGGGACATCAGTAACTCCCTGACCTCTCCCCATTTGTATACACCAGGGACATCAGTAACTCCCTGACCTCTCCCCATTGTATACACCAGGGACATCAGTAACTCCCCTGACCTCTCCCCACTGTATACACCAGGGACATCAGTAACTCCCTGACCTCTCCCCATTGTATACACCAGGGACATCAGTAACTCCCTGACTCTCCCCATTGTATACATCAGGGACATCAGTAACTCCCTGCCACTCCCCCATTGTATATACCAGGGACATCAGTAACTCCCTGACACTCCCCATTGTATACACCAGGGACATCAGTAACTCCCTGACCTCTCCACATTGTATACACCAGGGACATCAGTAACTCCCTGACACTCCCCATTGTATACACCAGGGACATCAGTAACTCCCTGACTCTCCCCATTGTATACACCAGGGACATCAGTAACTCCCTGACCTCTCCCCATTGTAACACCAGGGACATCAGTAACTCCCTGACACTCCCCATTGTATACACCAGGGACATCAGTAACTCCCCTGACCTCTCCCCATTGTATACACCAGGGACATCAGTAACTCCCTGACCTCTCCCCATTGTATACACAAGGGGACATCAGTAACTCCCTGACCTCTCCCCAGTGTACACCAGGGACATCAGTAACTCTGACTCTCCCCATTGTAACACCAGGGACATCAGTAACTCCCTGACCTCTCCCCATTGTATACACCAGGGACATCAGTAACTCCCTGACCCTCTCCCATCTGTGATACACACAAGGGACATCAGTAACCTCCCTGACCTCTCCCCATTGTATACACCAGGGACATCAGTAACTCCCTGACCTCTCCCCATTGTTCAGTAACTCCCTGACCTCTCCCCATTGTATACACCAGGGACATCAGTAACTCCCTGACCTCTCCCCATTGTATACACCAGGGACATCAGTAACTCCCTGACCTCTCCCCATTGTATACACCAGGGACATCAGTAACTCCCTGACCTCCCCATTGTATACACCAGGGACATCAGTAACTCCCTGACTCTCCCCATTGTATACACCAGGGACATCAGTAACTCCCTGACCTCTCCCCATTGTATACACCAGGGACATCAGTAACTCCCTGACCTCTCCCCATTGTATACACCAGGGACATCAGTAACTCCCTGACACTCCCCATTGTATACACCAGGGACATCAGTAACTCCCTGACCTCTCCCCATTGTATACACCAGGGACATCAGTAACTCCCTGACTCTCCCCATTGTATACACCAGGGACATCAGTAACTCCCTGACCTCTCCCCATTGTATACACCAGGGACATCAGTAACTCCCTGACCTCTCCCCATTGTATACACCAGGGACATCAGTAACTCCCTGACCTCTCCCCATTGTATACACCAGGGACATCAGTAACTCCCTGACTCTCCCCATTGTATACACCAGGGACATCAGTAACTCCCTGACTCTCCCCATTGTATACACCAGGGACATCAGTAACTCCCTGACCTCTCCCCATTGTATACACCAGGGACATCAGTAACTCCCTGACCTCTCCA